>BHDV01001978.1:61155-76964 GCA_005406045.1 Adoxophyes honmai | reverse complement strand
ATTCGGGATTCCGTATGGACGGGCCTTGCGTTCGGAATCCCGAACGGAAAAAAACCATTCCGAACGCAACGCTCGCATACATTTTAACCAGTCACCCCACACGTTCGGAATAATTCCGAACGGAACGCACGCAGTGTTGCCACTTTGGTGGTTTTTACCAGAACTTGCGTTTTTTCTAGGTTTTTAGTGATTTATTTTTGCGTTTAGCGGTTTATTTTTATTTTTAGTGGTTTAGTGGTTAGAGCGAATTCCATCTTTGCAAACTATGCTAGAAGTGGCTGCGAAGCGTGAAATAGTCATAATAATGATTTTGTCTATATCACATTTCGTGTGCTCTACCTACACCGTTAGCGAATACAGACGTGATTGTATGTGTGTATGTATGTATTTATGTACTATTGGATTGCTAGAAGTGGCTACGAAGCGTGATATAGTCATAATAATGATTTTGTCTATGTCACATTTCGTGTGCTCTGCCTACACCGTTTGCGTATACAAACGTGATTGTATGTATGTGAGTTACATTGATGATTTGTTTAGAGATACATACATTTACATACAATACAATCACACCTGTATTCCCAAACAGGGTAGGCAGAGCACACAAAACGCTACATAGACAAAACGATGACTATTTCACGTTTTGTAGCCACTTCTAGCATAAAGCTTAAAGATTAGAGATTATTTTGTTGATCGTCATGGCAACACATAGTCTCGTCCACAGTGCCAAACGTCTGAACTCGAGTCCTAGCGTCGTTCAACTGAGCGCTGTATTCCGAACGGAAAAAAACGAATGTGTGTGATGTATCTTCGGGATTCCGAAACGGTTTTCCGAATCAGAAAAATTCCGTATGTATGTGGCCGGCCTAAACCGACAACGTATAGTACTCTATAGGTTCTATCCTCAATGTAAACTGCCAATGAAGTGGCAGAAAAACAACTTCTTCGAAATAAGAAATCTCTTATTCGATAAATCCACCTATGTACTTCGCCATTTGATTGTGTTTTTTTTTTGTATTTTGTAAAGTTTTTTTTTGTACAATATAGTGACTTCTAATTGGTACTATAATTTCATGCCAAAAACTTAATGAGCTCTGGTCAAAACTGCAGATAATACCTCTGGTTAAATATTTACTTATCATGGAGTTTTATAAATTATAAACATAAAATAATGTTACAAGTTTTTTTTTCGTTACAAAACTTTGTTAACAAAGTTTGAGGTACAGGTGTGCGTATTTCAAATATGCTTGTGCTATAAAGGTAAGTACTCAATTCTCTGATGATTTGCAGTTGGCCAATTTAGCGATCACGCCGCAAGTTTTGGCAGGGACCAGTGGCGTAGCGTGCATTGGCGGGGCCCCGTATAAAAAAATGAATGGGGGCCCTTTATAGGGGGGGGGGGGAATATTTTTCACAAGGGAAGTTTTCATTTTTTTTCCTTAACACTTTGGGGGCCCCCGAGCAACGGGGGCCCCGTATAATTGATACGGCAGATACGGCGGTAGCTACGCCCCTGGCAGGGACTTTGCATGCAGATAAAAGTTAAACGGGAACTAAATTGCGATACGGATCACGGATCTTTACAGTGTTATCATGAGTTGATGATTATAATACACATGTTGTTACAGACAGTACATGTCATGACTCACCCATACTGGATCGGGATAGTCACATATTTCTTTTATCTGCGACTTTATAGTTTCCTTATCTTTCTCAAATGACCTCTCCAAAAACACGAATTCTGAAAACTTCCACATCCAACCAATAGGTGGCATGTACTGAATTGATTTCTTGGCGTAGGCTTTGCAATTCTGCAACAAAAAAACATGTTAATATTGGTGTACAATCATTATAAGCCCCATTTAACACATTCAAAACCAAGGACCCGGCTCCCGGGTTCTTCAAAACATTCGCGAGATACCGAGAACCCGGTAGCCGGGTTCATTTTGCACTAGATATAAACTACTCGGTTCCGCGCAGATTTTTTGATTTTAGGCTTGGTCGTGAATGTGTTAAAGACAAGCATAGCCGCATTTTGGAAAAGAAATGTCCAGCCGGCTTAGCACAGCAAGGCGCACTATATCTATCACTGTCTAACTAGAGAGAGACGTCAGAAAGTGACAGGTACAATATCACGCGTGCGAAGCTAGTCGCGTGTGTTGCTGTGCTAAGGCTACAAAATACCCATTACATGTGGCTTTTGACATAAAGCGGCAATTACATTAAAACGTTTGACGCATGTTACATGCATGACCGCAAAAGTGTAATGAACACATCTGTCGGCGCATTCGGCGAGCAGACACTGCGGTGTAAAGACGGCGTTCGTTGACCGACGCAGTTTGGACCAAGTGCGACGAACGCAGTAGGTCTCCGTTTAGTTGCCGCTTAATGCAGAACGAGACTTTCTAGCATTTAGCATTTCTGCCGTTTAATTGCTTTATCCGTAATTGGAACTCAGATTCCATTTACTGTATAAAGATTGTAGCTAATGTGTCTGGTCTCTGATATTTCATATTTCTGTGTGTTACTTACCCCTAACACTTTGATGACATCACAAAAATGCCAACCCATTAGCCAGTCAATTTCAAATCTATGGTTCATGAAAAGGTAGCCATGTTCTTTGCCATAATATTTGTCGTAATCATCTTTTTTGATATAAACTGACATCTTGGTCCTTGCCCACCATTGTGTCATGAACAACAATTCTGAAACAATTTTGCATCAGTCAATGCTATGACGAAATTGAAGTTTACAAATTACAAATTTGTATAATTATGCTACCATGACATGAAATATGACGGCCAGATAGCACAGTGGATAGAGAACTAGAGGTCTCAGTTTTGAATCCCTGTTGGGGTTCTTGAGTCTGAGTTGTTAAATTGGTAGGTGTATGAAAGATTATTTAAGTTTACTTTCTTTGGAGGTAGATCTCCACTCCAACAAACCAATAGTAAGCTACCCTCCAAAATGCTCAATAACTAGGAACTTACCAAGTTACAACAACTGACAAAAGATGGCTCTATCTTATAGTATCAATGAAAATAGTCTATGTATAACAATTATTTTTGTAATTATTTTTATGAATTATTCAATATAGGACAATGCATAAAGAAATGTTTCTCCAATGTCTAGTCCCCATAGCATAAGCATTATAATACCAATTTGTAACTAGGTTCAATAACCTAGTCCCAAACTAGGCCTTTTAATGCTTGTGTAGTTTGTATATTGGTTTACATACCTATGTAGTTTTAATTTGAAGGTGATTTAATACTAACCACAAGTCAATATTTGTCACCTGATAACAAATCTATGAAACATGTCGTAATAACAATGCATGACACAGAGAGAAGCATACATGACATTGCAAAGGTCAAATACAATAGTAAAAACATCTAAATACTTACGGCTGTTCAGTGAGTAAGCCAGGTAGTAGTTTATCTTTCTGTACAATCTCTTGTTGAAAGGTCTGAGGCCAAAGTATAAGCATGCTTGTACCAAGCTGAGTGCTACACCAGACATGAAGTAAGATATAGCAAAACAGACATGGACAAAAGTTGATTGTTTTATGATGTCTAAATTAACCATCTTGCCAATTTTGTCACTTTTTTACAATACTCATGAAACCTGCAAAAAAAAAAACACAAATCATTCACATTTATAGCATACCCAATACATTAAATGCAAAATGACAAAATTAATTAATTATGGACTTAAATTAATTAAATATGACAAGACAAAGCCTACTGTAATTTTAATTTGCAGTTCATTGTTTAAGGAATAAAAAACAAATTACTAACAATAAGGTCCATGTATGAAAATAAATCTACACCTGGTTAATTCATACCTATCTATTTACACAAAAATAGCTTTGTTATAAGCACATGTGTAAATGTCTTTGTTTTAAAATAGACACAAAAATATAAATAAATAAAGTGAATAATAATCCAAGACTACATTTTTTTTCTACAATATAATAATGTCATAACAGCATGCTGCAAACCCAGAATAAACATCATAGGTATCTATAAAATGTAATGAGGCATCACAAATTAGCACCTTGTGTGTAATGTAATGATATGTTTATTGTGGACTTTGTATCAAGCTAAATACCACAAAGGAAAATATGTGCACTATCCTTTTTTATTCAACAATGAACAGTAAATATGGTTGTTAGGTCTTTACTCTTTACCCATGAAACTGCTGATTTTTATGTGCTTTTAACTGTTACTGTAAATTTTATAGTATGCAGATATGGAAGTTATTCAACACTACACTTCATTTTGACCGCATTGTACAGTTTTGTAGATATCCCAAAGCTAGAGCATTTATACATACATACATATACTCACGCCTGTATTCCCAAGAGGGGTAGGCAGAGCATGTGAATTCGAAAATCCAGTGCCACGTTTAGCAATTTCAGGGTAACCAGATGGTCAAACGTGATATTGCAGTGACAGGTTGCTAGCCCATCGCCCACAATACACTAACCCTTTCCCAGAGTCGACTCTTACGACACCCACGGGAAGAAAGGGGGAGGTGCTATTCTAACCCGGCACCACACGGGGTAAGCACGGGGTAGAGCATTTATATAACTCAAAAAAAAAGAAAAATATAAAAATAATTGTGTTCAGGATTTTGTAATTTATAGAGTAATTTTGGTTCCATAGTTAGTTTTCTGTTTATAAACTTAAACATAAATTCAAAAGTATTAGCATTTTTGTTGTTAGGTACTAAAATTAGAAATCAATATTAGTAACAATTTCAAAACAATTTCCCAAAATAACTACATAATATGCATGGTAAGGAAAAAACAAGTAGGTAACTAAATGTTAAATTTATTTTGAATAAATTAAGGCCCAGTTGGTCAAATAAGTCATTTCAGGGGACAAATTTAAAAATTCTAGTAGATTATGTTCATGTTTGTGTTGGAGGATTGTCTTGGTGCTTAATTAAAAAAAAAAAAAACATTTTTAATGAGCTATCAATTTGGTCAATAGGGTCAATAAGGTTTTCATAAGGGTTTAAGGTTGTTACTGAGATGGGTAGTGACTGTAAATTCTCAAGTACTTATTTATCAGCGTCACGTAACTTGAAGAGCTGCTGACAGCCACAATCACATCCTCCATGAAGCGTGCAGGTGACTATTTATATCAGTTTCCGTGCGCCTTCGGTCGCAAAGTTAACAGAAGCTAATTCATTCACAGAAGCGGCCTCTTTAATACATAACATACGTACCCATATTACTACAGTGGTATTCTGGTACTACAACACATTTAGTAAAAAATTAAAGATACTGAATCATTCAATCTTACATATGTCAGGTTTAAGTTTAATAAAAAACAAATAATCACAAAAAAATCCAAATCGTCGTCATGGCTTATAGTTTATTATTGTCACTGAATTCAAAAACTATTTTCTTACAGAATTAATCTAGATATTTCTTGGATCGCTACTCACCGATTACCAAAAACGGCGAGCGAAGTCCATCAAACCGGTTTTATATTTCGTATTACTAAATAAACTGCGGAAAGTAGATGAGATTCACCATTACCACATGATTGACCGACACTATCGACAGACTGACTGAGTGAGTGGTCTGATCTGATCTGATCTGACTGTCTGTTGAGTGTTGAGTTGATTGAGTGAAGTGAAGTGCCTGTCCCTGGCTGACTGTGAGCGAGAAAGGTGATATGAAGCACAATGTCGCGAAGCGAGACGGAGAAAATTAAACCATAAAGAAAAGATTTATTTTTCTTAATTTGCGCCAGAACATTCAAGACCGTTTTAAAACCACCGAAATAATCCCATAAAATCCCATTGTCTTTTTTGACACGAGTGACTTTTTTTTAATGTAATGTAAACATGGCATAGTACCACCTGGTAATCCTGGTATTCAGGTACTGGGTACTGGTAGTCTTATAGTCTAGTCTTTCTTATTCTTAGTAAGACTTTTTCTCAATTTATAAAGTACTGTTTGTTATGAATTTTGAAGATTTAGGGACGTTATAAAATAGACGTATCATTATTTATTTACCGATATGTTTAGTGTCTACGGCTCAGCTGTTTCTAGGGTGCAAATAAAGAGACCGTTAAGGTTACTTTGTAAAAATATTCACCGAAAGTTATCGTATAACACGTTAGTTTTAGGAATAGAAACTTCATGTGACGATACGGGTTGCGCTATAGTTAATGGTGCTGGTGAACTACTAGGAGAATCCTTATATTCTCAAGGTGTGAGACATCTCAGATATGGTGGTATAAATCCTACAGTTGCACACGAATTGCATCGTGACAACATCCCAAAGGCTGTAGAGGAAGCGCTTGAAAAATCTGCAATCAAAATTAGCAATGTAGATGCCATTGCTGTTACTGTTAAACCTGGTTTACATAACAGCCTAGAAGTAGGAGTCAGATATGCAAAATACCTAGCTAAATTACATAATAAGCCATTGATTCCAATACATCATATGGAAGCACATGCCCTTGTTGCTAGGATGTACTATGACATACCCTTCCCATTTCTAACTTTGTTGATATCTGGTGGTAACAGTCTTCTGGCTGCCGTCAGAGATATTGATGACTTTCTGTTACTTGGAGATACATTGGACAATGCTCCTGGTGAAATAATGGACAAAGTGGCTCGACGCATGAAGCTGAAAAACTTGCCTGAATACTCTCAAGTAGCTGGTGGCAGAGCTATTGAATTAGCAGCAAAAAATGCAATTACACCAGATTTGTTTACATTTCCATTGCCTTTAGCGAAACTTAGGGATTGCAGCTTCAGTTACAGTGGTCTAAAAGATTATGTAGAAAGAAAGTTGAAAGAGAAAGAAGCTGAACATGGTATAATAGGGGATGGTATTATTCCAGAAATTAATGATCTGTGTGCAGGGTTTTTACATGGTGTTGCAGAGCACATAGCACACAGGACAGAGAGGGCTGCATTATTCTGTGAATCTAAGAAAATTATAACATCTGATAAGAACATAGTGGTATCAGGTGGAGTAGCTTGCAATGACTATATATTTGAATCAATTAAGATTATTGGTGAAAGAAGAGGCTATAAAGTCCATCGTCCACCACCAACAGTGTGTACAGATAATGGCATAATGATTGCCTGGAATGGAATAGAAAAGTTAAGGAAACAGCCTTTATTAAATTCCCATGTTCAGGTAGATGCATATGCAAAACTGGGAAAGGATATTAGAAATGAAGTTAGAGATGCTGATTTACAAGTGAGAGTTACTAGAATAAGAAAGAAAATGGCAGCTTCCTAACAAAGAATGAACATAAATGAATGTCAATAATTAGGATAATTCAAAGGACTACAACTATGTACATTACAAATCTGTAGAATAAATGAAAAAGGTATAAATTGTAAATAAAACTCTCGTTTGAAACTGGTTTTTAATAAATTAAAACTATCACTTGCTGTGTTTTATCAGTTACTTAAATCATGCATGTTTCCCAGTGGTTCCATTGAGTCTACTTCGGAGCAGCTTGTTGTAAATCTGCAATAAAATTGTAAAACATTACAAGTAGGAAATCATATGATGGAAACTGTTAGTTTGGCACACAACGGGAGTGTTAATACAATCTGTCACACTCAAATCAAGGCATTGGTCTAAATTGCTAAAAAGCAATAACATGTCAACCTGAGATTACATACCTACCCAGGTTTAATTTTAATACTTGGTTTGCTATATCTTTGAAAATCAGCATTCTAATTTTAGTATTTTGTTATTTACCAGTCATCAACATCACAATGCTATTATTCTTTAGTTTCATCAGAATTAAAGGATTGTGTAGCAGATAATTCTCACAGAAAAAAAAGTTTAGTATCACTGGACAGGACAAGACAATATGTAATTACATTAGTAGTTACAAAAATACCTCACTAAACTATGTTATTAGTTTTCAAACTAATGCAAGTCAAATGCTGGTTAAGCATTTTTACACACACACTTTCAAATTGGTACATGACTTAAAAAAGCATCTAAACATATTGCTTCAGTTTTACAACCTAACTTACACAAGAACTGTTTTAGTCCTTCTCATCTGAAAAATAACCAAATCATTTAATTACAGATTAATTCTTTTATTACAATGCTAAAGTTATACCTACACTACCAGATTTGTTGACAAATTTGTTTGCAAAATATTTTAATGAAGTACTTAATTTTAAGTAATACTCTAATTTGGTTTTGGCTTGACAACGATTTCAAAATACATTATTGGTTTGAGTGGTATGAGTAAAGGAAAAACTTACGGGCAGGTTTGCCATTGGCCCAAGGAGTAATTTTGATATGGGATTCGTCTCGTCTTAGCGCTTCACCGCGGTGCTCCGGCTTCAGGGCCCGACGAAGTACCTTTGCGGCAATGTTAGAGTAGTTGATGTAGCTGAAATAAAGAAAAACGATGATCAGCCATGAAGTCTAGAAATACTAGATTTTTTACACACGGAACTAAACTTACTTAAGACCAGCAGTTCTCCAAGCACTCATTGTGATGGTTTTATTAATTGATTGCAGGAAATTACTAATCAGACACCAAGACGGGTCCTTAAAATTCAACCAGAATCAAAGCAAGTGATGTAACAGTTCGCATAGACTAGATAGATGTGAAGTCAAAGTCAAGAGGTTAGAATACAGATGAATGTACATGTAAACACGAAATGACATTCTCGTTCCCAACGAAACTTTATTTCCAGCGGTATTATTTAAAGCTCGAACCAATCGAATTTGAGTGTTACTAGTAATTACAGATACCCTAAGTTCTGTAGAAAATAATTTTAAAATGGAAGTTTTAAAATAATGAGTATTTTAAATAATCTATTTTATTATTGCAAGTAAAAAACTTGCAAGAAAATAATATGATAAACTTGTTTCTTAAAACTACCAAAAAATAAACTAAATTAAATGAAAGAAATGTTTTAAAGATGTTATTGAATTATTTTTTCAATAATGTGGCAAGAATATAGACACAGTACTGTCATGTCATTTTTTTTTCATTTCATTTTCCTATAGAAAAATACTTGAGTGACGTTGCGTTGATCTTATTTCGTTTCGTGTACGAATACGAAACTGATTTTCAGTTGTATTACAAAAACACTTAAATTGTCGATTCTTCTTTTAGCAGGATAGTTTCTTCTTTGTAGCGTAACTCCTTCTTGCGTGTATGTAGCCCTGTGGTTTATAGTGAGTATTTAAACGTTCCGAATTCCGATTGTTGATGCTGCAGGATATCAATTTCCAATTGATTGAAATAAAATAATGTGCGTCAGTACTTGCTATGAAGTATTTCAGACAATTTCAGTATTCTTCGGTTTGTGCTTATAATGTTTGTTGCATCTTTCTGGACTTAACAATTCATAATTTGACATGTCGCCATTAAATAGTAAGAAAAGGCTAAAACAAACCAGCTGTTGTCAGATTACATGAGTCCAGGTGGCTCAGCATGGCATGGCGCAAGTTGTGCTGCACGCGAGATAAATTATCCTTTTCGTTGTCTAACTAAACATGTCAGAAAATAACGGGTAGTCTACCCGCGCGCGTGTTGCTGTGCTGAACGCAGTAGTCCCTGGCAAGTTAGATGGCTCGATTTTAGAGGCTGGAAGTAAATTCGCGCCACGCTTTTACCAGCAAAAGCGCTGCGTTAACTTACTTGCAGGTGTCTGAATAGTGGTTTTACTTTAGGTACCATTTAGGTAACTAAAACCTAGTTACATTATCTGTTTCAGTTACTCAACAATTACAATGGATGCTGCTGATGCCCTGCTCAGTAACGAAGGTGCAGCTAAGCAGGATCTTGGTGAGCAAGAAGTGCTCCTGAAGTCTAAACCTAAGCCTGATGTGACCTGTGACATTGTCAATGAATGCCAGATGTTTATAAGGGCTGAGGACGGGGGAGGTGACGGACAACATAACACTGCAACTGCCAATATGAATCCAGGGCCAAGTGCCTCAGGTAATATGTCTTTGTTATTATTAAAAACGTTTTATGGAACCTCTTAACTTAAACCCTAAAAATAGTCGTTTGGTTGGGTTTGACTATGTAGAATTTCATGTGATCTGCCTACCCTATTTGGGAATACAAGCATGATGTATGTATGTATGTAAAAAGTTATTGTAGCATCAACATCAATCTGTGGCGAATAGAGTGAAGGGGCCATTCGTCCCTAAGTAAAGCCACATATTAATTTTAATATATCTTTTGAGCTTGACAGCTCTTGGGCTAGGCTCTTAGGCTAGGGCTCTGCAACTTTTTGCTAGCCCTATTCCCTGTAGTTATGCTTGATAGGTGAAATGGGATGAGTATATTATTTTAGGATTGAGTGTTAAGTATAGGTGGGAGAAATTAGTGAATTTTACTGATATCTTGTTGCTGCTGCATATCTTTGTTTCTGATAAAATGTATTCCTTATGAACCTCTTTTATGCCTTGATGCAAGTCCTCAACAAAGTTCTGGTTAACTTTTTTTATAACACTTGAAGTTTATATTTCCTACAACAAATAAGACTAATCATGTAATTTTTAATAGACTTTCAAAAATAGGAGGTTCTCAGTTTGACCTGTTTTGTTTGGGCATTCTAATTGTGTTGTTTGTTAGTGTTATATTTATTTACTGCTTTACACTTACAACTTATACTGTATTCTATTAATTATTATGTGACATGAGAGCCAAGTAAACATTTTCATTTCTAACAAATTTCTACTAAATTCTTGTCTGTACATATTTTAGTAGAGCAATATGAATTCACCCTGAAATTTCTATGTGGCACTGGATTTTTGAATTCATGTGGTCTGCCTACCCCTCTTGGGAATACAGGCATGAGAATATGTATGTATGTATGAATTCATTACCAACATCCATTATAGAATAATAAGTTTTAAATTTTGATTTAGTTATTTTCCCTATGTATCAGTTCATTATTATTGTTTTGATGTTCATGTCATTAATATACCTACTAAAATAATCATTAAATTGGTTTACCCTACAACCTTTTTGGGCTTAAATTATATGTAGAATTGTTAAAACTTACAATCCAGGTCAATCACAATTTGAACTGGCAACTTATGAAATATATTCATAGCATGTTAGTTGAGGCAGATAATCTAATAAGTAAATCTTGCAATCTAAGCTGATGTGCCTGGGTGGGGCTTCCCTCCAGTTCAGTGAGTAAATAGTGGCTCACTTGTGCCTCAGCTGATCTACTGGTAGCATACCGCACATCAAAAATGTCTTTGAAACGAAAAAATGCTATGAGAAGAAGTAATTAACAATTTAGTAATTTTTTTTATATTTTTTGTGTGACATACATAATTTAAAGTATTCTTTTCTATTTATGTTACAGAGAAACCAAAGTTTGTGACCTCAACACCAGATCAGAAAAGGGAGAGTCCTTCGGAAAATCAGATGGCTGATTCCAATCCTGAGTGTGATATTGAAGGTAAGTGCTAAATTGGTAGTCTGATAACAGATTGATGGCTATTGGCAATTCTAATTAGTACAGTGCAGCATTAGGAAAATCTAATTGGATTTCTTGAAGGATAATTAAAGAAAATCTTTTAAGTTACTAAGTGCTTGATCTTAATGACAATTTTTTAGCTGTTTTATACCTGCAGATTTATTATGGGATCATCTCTTAACCTTGAGAGGTCTATGTCTTAATTGGCTCCACACTATGTCTATACATACAAGAAATGGGTGTTCATACATACATTTTCTATTGTTTTATGCATGAAACTTCCATGAGACAACTCACTTAAAGTGAAATAAAACGGATAAGACTCCCTCGGACGCGGATTTCTTGATGAAAATCTCAATGATATAATAATGAATAAATGAATAAATAAATGACAAGTTTCGGGCCAACTGTGTTGTACGCGTTTATCCGCAGCTGCTGTGGCGTGTTGCTCCAGATTATGGATCAATTGGCCTGAAAAATGTTGAGCTAATCTCGTCATAAATACATAATTGTATCCGTTTTATTTGACTATGAGTCTCTAATTGCATAATGCATAAATATGTGGGTATATCTATATTGCATGTGTGGGTAACACACCCTTTTTATTTATGTTGAAGGAGTCCCGGATTTGCCCATGGATGATGGTATGCCGAGCACTGTAACCATCCTGGATGCCCCGGATGGTGGGAAAGTCTATTTGGTGGGAACAGCCCACTTCAGCTTGCAGTCTCAAGATGATGTCTCAAGGGTATGTTGGATTAGTTTTCTTGATCATTTAAATTTAAAATACTGTCAAAGAAAGTATAATATTTATAATATTCACATATTATATGTTATATTCTTCATATGTACGTGAAAAATACTACTAAGGCAGAAGAAAGTGGTGAAAATTTAGAATAGAGTAACTATGTCCATTATGTCTTTTCAGGTAATACAAGATGTGAACCCCCATATTGTTATGGTAGAGTTATGTGAACAGAGAACTAACATCCTGCTTTTAGATGAAGAAATTATCCTAAGAGAAGCTAAAAATATTAACATTAAGAAGATCAGGTAAGCAGTCTCGATAGAGTTAATTTGAATTTCGTTTTCAACCTGATTAATTTGCCAACAGTTAAATACCAAACAATAAAAATAGCCTTCATTGCTGCATTTACTTAACAAACAAAACATGAGTAGATATATATATTTTTTTCTTAAAAGCTTGTCTTTTGACAAAGGCTCTTCGACGGCTTTCTGTCTCTGCCTCTCTTTAACTATGTGTAACCGATCCGGACCAGCTGCCTTCATTATGTCGTCTAACCTCTATCATCATGTTAAAATTTTGCTGTAACGTTTCGTGTGCTCTAGCCACAGATTACTAAATAGTTACTACGTAACAGATACTTCACTAATTCGAAAATGTCCAATACCTACTGCTATACTAGCCTACTCCGTCGCGGCAGCAACCACTGCATGCTAAAATGTGCCTAATTGCTCAAGCGTATAGTTGTAATTGCTTCGCATCGCGCGATCCCGTTGCAATCGCAGGGCTGCCTCTTCGGTGACATTAAATTAACGTAACTTTTTGTGTCTATGTTATTTAGAACTGTGAATACTGTGAAACTGTGAACTGTGAATCTGACTTATGTGGCAGTTTAAAATTGTATCGTTTATAAAATACATAATTTTTATAAATTGGTGCTGACTGTACTATACATCTAGATATTCTAGATGACACATAATTATAGACGTCATTGTGTAGGTAAAATAAAAAAAATCTTTAAAAGTTACATCTCTGTTTTATATTTTTTTATAAATTTCTTAACCTTTCTAAATTCCCGGTTATTCAATTTAAGTGTTGCTTTATTTACACCCATCTCCAGCACATAATATGACACCACACGGCATTGTAGGTACGCGTACAAACGAATCGAACTATTAAAATTTATCAACGTGCGTGCGCTTCGCTTGCGAACACCGCACTGAATTTAGTCCGCCGGCGGACTGAGACCGTTCGGCCGGGCGGTAGGTAATTATAGCGCGCAAGTACATGGAGTGACGGAGGCCTGCTCTAGCTAAGTACTCCATTTGGGGACATGTGATGTTCATGTATTGTATGTATTATAAAAATAAAAAATAATGATGCGAATTCCCTGTCGTGTGTCCCTCTCAGGGCGACGATGGCTCAAAACGGCGTGTTCAACGGGCTGATGTATATCCTGCTGCTCAACATGTCGGCGCACATCACGCGCGAGCTCGGCATGGCGCCAGGAGGAGAGTTCCGCCGCGCCATGGCCGAGGTGAATACAATCATTGGACAATTTACACCAATCACCTATACTCTGTTTATTTTAAGATGAGAATTTTAATGGTCAAATCCTGACATAATTTTTTGAAGTACACCCAAAGTTTTGCCTCAAATTCCGATGAGGTTTGTATTGAGAACATTGTATCAAACAATAGTAAGTATATTTGTGTTAATATTTTCCAGTTTTACTTTTGGATTCCATTAGATAATTTCAAATTATGTCCGTTGAAATTCTCACCTTAAAATAAACAGAGTGTAGTCTAAATAATATGATAAAAGTGGCAATGAAACGTGAAATAGTCATCGTTTTGTCTATTGTATATCGTTTCGTGTGCTCTGCCTACCCCATTTGGGAACATAGGCGTGAATGTATGTTATGTAACTTATGTAATGTATGTATAAGATTCGAAAGTATCCTAAAAGGAACTTACAAAACAGAAGCATCAAAATTGAATAGTGGTGTAGAGAAAATGGAACTTTAGTGACTCCATGAGATAATACCAAAACATTCACCGTGTTATTTATTTACAGGCCAAGAAGATTCCCAACTGCATGGTCCAATTGGGGGATCGCGCTATCGACATCACCCTGCACAGAGCCATAGCGTCTCTCACCTGGGGGCAGACCATACGCTTCATTTGGCATCTTCTCACTTCTAACCAGTCCATAAGGTGAGATATTACGCATTTGCAGCCATTTTTTTCATTTTGTCTATGTATCGTTTCATGACCTGTGCCTACCCCATCAGAGAATACAGGTGTTTTGTAATTAAGTAATTGTATATTGATTAAATTTAGACATTTTTCGCACTGGCTGGGATTAAAATTTACCGATAGTTGTTTCCAATGTTGTACCGAGGATTACTCTTTTTATTTTATTTTGACTAGTTGATCAGAGACAATCACTATCAGACTAATATCACATGTTTTGTCAATCGCTTGAAGGTCAGCAGGAAGAGATCCCTTAAGGGATATGTTCGCCTTTGCACTTGTGTTTTGTTCTGTACTTGATAATTTGTCATGCTTATTTTGTACAATAAAAAGTTAGATACATACATACGAAACTGATAGAACTATCTGAATTACACACACACTTCTCGCTGCCACTAATCAAGAGTCAAACTAACCGCTGAAACAACTATTACAGCGTGGAAGAAGTAGAGAAGTGCAAGCAGAAGAAGATGCTAGAAGATATGTTGGAGGAGATGGCGGAAGAGTTCCCGGCCCTCAAGCGCGTGTTCGTGCTAGAGCGGGACATGTACCTGTGCCACTCGCTGCAAGTGGCCGCCGTGCAGCCGCGTAAGTCACACATTACTACACACTGTATTATACTAAAGACTTAGCATTAGTAATACGCGCGCGAGATAGACTTCCTATAATTTTCTGACGTCTCTAGTTAGACCAGAGGTTCCCAAACTTTTTGGCTGCCTTTCCACCAGAGATGTGCTATGCAGCTATGTTGCGAAGATGTATTAACACATTCAGAACCAAGGACCAGGCTTCCGGGTTCTTCAAAACATTCGCGAGATACCGAGAACCCGGTAGCCGGGTTCGTTTTGTACTAGCTATAGACTACTCGGTTCCGCGCAGATGTTTTGATTTTAGGTTTGGTCGTGAATGTGTTAAGCTGCGCTACGAAACCCGTTTCCACCGGTGCTATGCTACGTGCACCAATGAATATGATTGGTGGATATCAAACGCATCCGTAGCATCGTAGCATAGCACATCTCTGGTGGAAAGGCAGTCTTTAATTTATAGACCCCTTTTAATAATTTATGGACTTTGGTGGACCCCCTGCTGCCATAGTAGATTTGTTTAGGTAGTTAAAACAATATAAACAATCTTGACGTGTCTTTTTATTTCGACACCTCCAACGCAAAAGGTCGTAACGCTAAATTCGTGATTTTTCAGGAGAGCATTTTTAAAATTCTTTTGTGTATTTTGCAAGTTATATGACACTTACTGATAAAATTTTTGCTTCAACCTAGTTGCAGTGGTTTAAGTAACAGGATATATATATATTTATTGCAATATAAATTATTATTTCGATAAA
>BHDV01001978.1:0-51767 GCA_005406045.1 Adoxophyes honmai | reverse complement strand
ATATCGACCGCTCCACTTCTAAATAAATCAATATTGACAAATAAATGACGTAACTACCTATTATGAAGTTTAAAAAAAATTGACAATTATGGGCTGAAAAGAGGTTTTGTTTTCTTTTAAATCTTAAAATATATAAATAAAAAGACGAATAAAATTTAATGTATATTTATAGATTGGCACATATTAAAAAATATATGTGCAGTGCCATTCCTGGCTTTTTCAATGGATTTGCAACATTGATAACGGGGTATGGTCATGAGGATTCAAAAGAACATCGATTTTATCGGGGTAGACCAATTTCTTGGCCAACTATACATACAAATAAATAATAATAATATAGAAGTTACTGTTTAAAATGTAATAATAATTTTCTTTTCAGATATCTGAGTGGACCATCTGAAATGATTAATAAAATGGATCAGTAATCTTTATTTTGGTTAGACTTAGGCGCATATGAATATGAATAAAATGAACATTTTGTTGTCACTTCTCATCGACTTCAGACTATGTATCAAGTGTTAACTTGTAACGAGGTCTAGTGTATATTTTCTGCTTTATCTGGCTCAAATTGATTTTATATTCATGCTCTAATAACCCTTTTTCGTTTTAAAATGTTAATCCAAATGTAAAACTATGATACTTGCATTTAAACAATAGGGATTTTAGAACCTTGTTACATTGTGAAAATAATTCCAGTTCAAATTACATTCTGGATTGAAAATTCGGAATAGGAGTCGCATAGCACGCGCCTCCATTAGGGCGGAACCCCACTGCGTCGCACACCACCTATGTTCCGTAGAAAAACTTAGCTAGCGTAGCAAGCAGTGAGGTCCACCCTTAAGGGTCAGTTCACACCGCGACGAGACGCGACGCAGTGTGAACTGACCCTAAGCCTGCCTCGACTCTAACACGCGAAGATGCAGGTCAAGTGATGACTATGTTTGCTCAAATTTCTCTTCGCTGTTTTCTTAGACGGGTCGTAAAGAGCGCAAGCTGTTGGTCAAAATGCAAGATCGTATCTAATGTAACTAATCTATACCTATGTCTACGTATCATTTGGCTCACGTAACTCGTAGCTATCGCTAAGCGCGCAGTGTGGCCAGGCCATGGCTTGTATATTTCTTCAGTAGGATTAGCGGTTTCCAAATCACTGCATTTCCATGAATGGCCGCCTAGTTTTAGAGGCGACGAGAACTAATGGACTTGTTATTATGATCTATAGAAACTATCTCGTTTAAAATGTAAATATTTACTATCAAAAATGTGGAATAATTGAATAATATAATTATCGGTCGTCTTAATTATGTATCTAAACCGTGTGGTACGATGTGACGTGATGTTACTTTCAAAATCTTTGTGTCAATTAATTGATATTATCTGTTTGTTTCTGGTGTTGTTGTGTGTACCTATAGTACTTTGTATAAACTTATATGTAATTATGTGGGATCAATACGGATGCATCTATAGCATTGAGGATAGAACCTATAGAGTACTAATGTCATCTTGGTTGTTCGGAAATAATTCCGCAAAACAATTGAAGTGGTCGCTGTGCTCTTATTGGCCGGCCCAAGATCGCGCGTAACGCTAGTGCCTTTTTCTCTACGGTTATTGGCTATGTACAGTTTCTGTGACAGTGACGGTGACGTTTAGTATGTTGAAATCAACAAACTATTTGCGGACCGGGGTTGCGAACGTTGTTTCTCTATAGGTTCTATCCTCTATGATCTATAGCCTAGCCAAGACTGATTCTCTCTCAATATCTATGGTGTCCTATCTTCCGCATCGCATCATTCTAATCTTGCAGGTTTCTAATTATCTATCTAACTAAATCTATTCTAATCTAACCTTCCGGGGCGCTTGCCTCCTTTGTCGGCACGCAGTGCTAGTCCCTTTCGAGACGCCCGTGAGAAAGGAACGAATTATTGAAAATGTGCATTTACGATATTTAATAAGTTCTTCACGCCTTAAGCTTTCTGCTTGCCTATAAGGATATATCTAAGCTGTTTTAACCTTGTGTGAAACCACATAATGTTTGTAATAGTAGTCTTATACAAATCACACAGGATGTATATTTTGCGTCCTCACCGCCGCCATCTTAAAAGAAGGAAGAGTTGCACATTTCGACAAAGCAGTAGTTTGAATATAAAATGTGATGAATCCTCGAAATTGCTCTAAATTTGCACTTTTGGTCACGTATCTACTTAATTTTTTAACACGAGTGGACAATTTAATTAATACTTTATTACTTACTAAATCACAAGGTTCCCTACAATCGCGGATTTATTTGCTGTGTAAACATTGTAATATTTGTAATCCCATCGGTGTTGACTTCAACAAATATTTGAATTCAAACATACTACATACAATACAAAAATATCGATGCAATCAGTTTTAAAGTTAGAGTAACGAGATATAACAGTGACAGGTTGCTAGCCTATTGCCAAACGCATATTGTAACCAATTTCCTTAGTTGCCTTTTACGTCATCCACGGAAGAAAAGGAGAATATGGAGATGTGTGATTCTGACTATTTATAATATATATTTTCATTTCAATTTTCTTTCAGGACTGCCTCTTTCTCTAACAATACAACACTTAATAAAGTTGCATGATTTAAAAATAAAGCAGACAGTTGAAAAAATTGGCTCACAGCTATGCGAGGTCTCTTATAATTTTGCTATAATAGCGCGCTAAGTTTTATCGCAGATTCAAAACAATGCCCCACTTTAACCAACTGTGAGAGAAAGAGACGACTAAAGGTTTTTACGTTAAACAAGGGGTAAACTTTTTACTTATTGATTCTATGTTCCTTAACAAATTTGACTACACTGGCGAATTTTGGTTTCGACACCGAGATTTAAGTGTCTATTTATTTAGTTGTATAATTATTGGTTTAACGTTTTTTATGAATATTTTGATAAGGACTGTGATAATGTAAGAAATTAATGTTAAATTTATCCATCCATTTATGTAGGAAAAATCATATTAGGGTAGTTAACGAAACTTGTCATTTGATAACCTTGTCACAGTAGATACCTAATGCTATTAAAGGAAAAGAAAGGACTGAATATGTCTTCGCCGAAAACTAAATATATTTTATAAGAACCATAGGAATCAGTGCACATTTTACTTGTAATACTGTTTTTTTTTAATTAGCTTAGGTATGTCTTCAAACGTTAACTAAACAAACAAATATGTTTGAAAATTGTGTCAAAATTAATAAGCCATTTATCACTATCTAAATGTAATTCGTATATATATAATAATGCACAGAAAATTAACTATCTTTGAGTAATATTAACCCATTAATGGTCAAAATGAAACTAGCAGAGATTCATCAAAAATTTGTTGATTTTATAATTAAAGAGGATACAAGGAATTAGGAAATGAGAAAAAAAAATTTTTTTTTTTTAGGCATTTTTGCGAGTTTTCTCACCTTTTCGGTAGAGTTTGGAGCGACGTTATTGTCGACAAGGTGGAGATTTATTTATTATTATAAAACTGTACCCAATCATATTACATTTAGCGTCAACAATTTAAATTTTTCCCTTAATTTTAAGTGTTCCCAAATTGGCACAGTGACCAAGAATGGGTTAAGCGATGTAAATAATTGGCATAATGTGTTATTGCAACTGCGCTGCGACTAAACGATTTCGCAACGAAAATATGTTCTTGTTATTTAGCATAGTGATTTGTGTATAAATCCTTAAATATTAAATAAATTCTATTAAAGCCATTGTAATTATATCATTTCAAAGCCTCTAATCAAATCAAAAATTAAAAAAAATAAACCATTCCGCAATCACACTCAGCGGCAAAATTGTTCACTCACCCTACTTTTTTTTTAATAGTGAATGCCTGAGGGTCAATTCACACAGAGACGAGACGCGGCGCCGCGCTGCGCAGCGCGAAACCACTGGCCGCTTCATGCATCGTCGCGCCGCGTCTCGTCGCGTCTCGTCTCGGTGTGAATTGACCCTTAATAGGTAAAAATGTAAATAAAGGATGGGCGGATAATTTTGCTCAATTTTTCCACACGTTTGCACAACTGTCGCGGTCGACGCGTGTCCATACAATTTTGCGTTAATTCGCAAACGAAATCGTTATGGAATCGATGACCGTTTTGACTACACTAGACGCTCAGAAAATAACGACACATTCGCCTTGTCGTACCTCGTGCGCGAGCGTTCTAGGTATGAGAGTCGATGACGGGGGAAAAGAAGCCATAGCTATAGCTACTAAATGTTAGTGCCGTGGAGTTGTGGGCGATGTAATCCCCACCACCCTGCAGTCCCCGCTAACGTCCGTAATACCTACCTCGCCCCGCCACCGCGACTTATTCCTAGGGACGGTCACGCACGAGCTTGCCGAACTATAATCGGGCAGACAGACGTATAAGTACCAGTCTATGTACTGTAAGAATGGCTGTTATATTCTGCGGTAAACGCTGACGTGTTAGATAAGTCCTTTTCCATTAGTACCAAACACGAAGCTTCGATATCAAATATTTTCTTGAGTTATGTTAACTGGCATGTTATAATTTGACGTTACATAAATCAAAATACACATTGACACAGCCCGCAAAATGACATTGTAGGTAAATTATTCAAAAATGGACGAAACCCAATAAATTCTGGTTCCGAAACATTCCATCTCCTCGTAACAAATTGTAATATGCTGAAATTTTGTGTGATATTTTACGTAGATCAATTATGAGATGACTCGGCCATGGGCTATCACCAGGCAGTTGTGGCAATTGAAGGGAACTTCTGCACTGTACAAACAACTCCGACAGAATAGAATCTGTGAGTTTCATTGACGTATGTTTGAAATTTTCAAGCTCTTTGTAGTGTACTTTGCATTAAATGTAGAGATTGTTTCAGCCGTGTGCTCCTTATTAGCAAGACATTCATCCGGCGGCTCTTTAGCACTCCCGAACTCTGCGACCCTCTTACAAGATGACAATAAAGCCACAGTTGTTCTCCTCGGCACTGTGCACTTCAGCAAGCAATCCGTGGAAGATGTGTCTCAGGTAGGTAAACTAATCTTATTTTTATATTATCCAGGCAAATGGCTGGTACCTAAAAGCTTAAAAATGTGTTTTATGATGCAGATAGTAAAGGTATTGAATCCAAACGGGATTTTAGTGGAGCTATGTCGTCAAAGAGTGTCGTTGTTGGAGTTGGATGAGAAAAAGTTCTTAGAAGACGCTAAGGCTTTCGATTCCAGAAAAATGAAGTGAGTTTAATTTTATTCTTACTGTGAATCGTTCTGTGTCTGGATTTTTATTTGTTGTTCATATTTAACTCCTTTTGCCATAGGCAAGCTATGAAAGGCCAGAACGTTGTATCAGGCATGTTGCATGCAATGCTTTTGAAAACCTACGCCGACATAGCCAAGGAGTTGGGAGTGGCGCCCGGCGGAGAATTTCGAAGGGCATACCACGAGGTAAGAATCTCAATGGCATCAGAAAGACATCAACGCGTTTATTAGGTATACTAAATTAAAAAATAGTTCTACAACGCTTTATAAAATTAACGCAAGTTTTTAAATTATTTCAGATGAAGAAAATACCCGGCTGCAAACTGTTCCTGGGTGACCGACCAATCCAAGTCACGATAGCAAGAGCATTCCAATCTTTAAGCATTTATGAATTAGGCCAAGTTATGTTCCATCTCAGTAAATCTGGATCATCAAAACCATTAGAGTACGCCATTTTATATTTTTTTTAGTAGTTTCGAAATTTATTCAATTTCTAAATTTTATTTATACGAATATTAGTTAGTATCTAATACCTAAGTAGGTAATAAAAAGGTAAAGTACCTAAATATAATTATTTATCCCGCAGCAAAAATCAACTAGAAAAGTATAAAGATAAAGACTTCGTGCAAGCTCAATTCGAAGAGATCACGCGCGACGTGCCAGCCTTCAAAAAGATATTTCATGTGTTTGTCGACGAACGCGACAAATGTCTTGCTTACTCGTTGCAAGAATGTGTTCGAAATAGTGAGTTTTTATCGTCTCCATGACTTATTAAGTAAATAAATATGTACATGCAATTAGAACTAAGTTTTAATTGCTTGTTTTTTTTCTAAAGCAGTACCCGAGAATCCTCGAGTGCTGGCTGTCGTGGGAATGGGCCATGTTGACGGCATAATGAAATACTACGGCAAAATGAAACAAGAGGACATTGTACCACTTCTTTTGTAAGTTTGTATTGACTTCGTGTCTATTTGTCTAAAAGTCAGCTATTGCAGGAAGGTGCGCCAAAAATGTTTGGATATGCTTAGCACGATGTAGTTCGCCATCGTAAATAGTGTAGTATCGCCTAAAATCACGGTCGTAGGTTTAGGTTTTAATTACAGTCTTTGAATTTATGAAGGCTAAAATAAAACTAATATTTAATTTAGAGTTATTACTTTTTGGTTTAAAATTTTGTACGACTGTGATTTTAATGCTTTGTTTTCTTATTTTCAGTGCGTAACTATTTACAATGGCAAACCACTAGCTTTCTACTAAAATATGTACTTGTATCAAGTCTCCCCTGTCAGTCACCAAAATAATTTCCGCAAGGTGAGATTTTTTGTTTTTTTTTTGGAGGTCTCTGCTCTGTGTAGGGTTATTGGCATATCCCTTTCGTGTTTTGTAACGTTCCGTCAGATTTGAAAATCGACACGTACCTAATACTGGAAGGCTCAAAGAGACAAGGTACAAACGTCGCTGTTCCTGCAGAAATCGCTATGTGTTTTTAACCAACTTTTCAGGAGACACAAAAAACTGATTTCCTCACTAACCATGTATGGAAAGTTAGTAATATTTTTTGTGCTATTGCCTTGTGATTTTGTACATGAAATGATAATAGTTTTAAAAAGATATAGTGAAAACTGAATTTTATACGCGTAGAAAAACAGAAATTTGTTACATAGCGATAAATATTTAAGCCCTCTCCTACTAAAATATCGCTATGTGCCGAAAAACACATGTCGAACGCGAACGACACGATCGAATTAATTCGCTATGTGTGCTCCAAAAGACACATATCGGACCAAATTTTCGCGTGATATGAATATGAAACGGTCCTGCTATGTGATTAGTGACACTTAGTTATTTTTAAGGAGTTTTTAAGGGAACAGTTTGACCTACAAACTTCACATGGTTATTTTTTCACATGCAGAAATAATAAAGATAGCTTCACGCCGTTTTTAGAGCATACGTATATGGACCTAAGGTTCAAAATGGCATAAAAAACAAAAAATCGAAAAAATGCACATAGCGATTTTTGTAGGAACAGCGACGAAAAGTGATCATTTCTTTTTGACGACATTTTCTGTAGGTACACTTGTAAGTATGTACGTACAATTGGCCACTTATATTTGCCAGCAAAATTTTTAGGGTTTAGTATCTTTATAGAAAAAGCGGAACTTTAACTAAGTACGTTGTCCCTCTGTTTATGTAGACAAGCGTTCAGAAAAGCGTAGCGATATAACTTTAAAACAGAGGGTCGTGGGTTCAAACCCCGGGCTCGCACCTCTGAATTTTTCGGAATTTATGTCCGATATCGAATTTGATATTTACCACGAGCTATTCGGTGAAGGAAAACATCGTGAGGAAACCTGCACACAAGTGTGTGAAGTTCCCAATCAGCACTGGGCTCGCGTGGGAACTATAGCCCAAGCCCTCTCATACTGAGAGGAGGCCTCTCGTACTGGAAATAATTTCAATTTGAAGTTATTGTTTTTAATTTTCTTTTCAGTGTGCCTCCAAAGCCGTTTTACAGCGTATACATAAGGAAAGGTCTTAAACTAACATTTTATTTTCTAGTGTTTTCTTTTTTCTACAGGCTTTTATTTGGTTAAGTGAGCTTCCAATAATAAATGTACCTACCTAATCACGAGGTCTGGTTTTATTTTTCAGAATAATTGCATGAAGTGATTTTTATTTATTGTATATGTTATGGACCAAGTGATTAATGCGGGCATTATACATAATGCCCAGCTCTAGCGGGCAAAGTGATAAATCATCATGCAAACTTCGATATTTATCACATTGCCCGGGCATTATTATACTGCTACTTGACAATTGGGCAAAGTGATAATAAAGCTAAATCTGAAGTGTATTATATAGGGGAGGTAGGGGAGGGATGGGCACTTTTTCACTATTTATTGCATAAAAAATCAGATTTTATAGATAGTCAACTTTTATTGCCAATTCTTATTGCACCACGTATTTGGCTAGATATAATTAAAGAGCTTCCTTAAAAATTACAATCAGTCTCAAAATTACGAGACATTTTGTAAACTAAGTCAAAAGTGCCCATTGCTCCCTATGGTAGGGAGGCTTGGACATACTCTGTGGGAGGCTTGGGCACGGCCTATAAATTACTTTGTATCCATAATGGAATTCAAAAATTAGTTAACAAATAAAGTATTATTAAACTACATCAATAATAGAAACCAAAAATAAAAGTTAACAAATAAAAAACATCTTAAACAATATCTTAACTTATCTGAGACTGGGTATAACCCATAAAGAACTATCGAACGTGCACTTAGAACTATCACTTTTGGTTTTATTGCATGTCTTTTGTAGGTACTGGCAATTTTGATTTGATGGCGTCTAAAAGGACACTAGCTATGTCATCTACTTAAAAAAAAAGGTGTTTCTGATATTACTGAGCCTCTTAAATTAGTAGTGGTGGTTACCTCTTGTATGGCTCGTAATATTAAATCGTTAGCAATTTCCCGTCGCAAACCTTTCTTTTTTAATTTAAATCGTATCTGTCTAACAATTAAAGTAAACCAATAGTTAAAAATCTATACAAAATATAATAGGAGGGAGCCTTGGGCATGCCCAAACCTCCCGCCCGTCCAAATGCCCATCCCTCCCTCTGTATACATTTCTAACATAGGTTACGGGTATTTTTTTAATCTATGTATTTAGGCTTGAATTTCAGTTTAATTCATAGATTAGTAAATATACAATAGATAAATAATAAAAAATACACATACCTTAAATTAGATTTCTTTTTATTACGATCCGAAATCGCAACAAAATACTTACTTTTACGAGCGCATAACCTTCAAACGTATTTGTGTTCGATAACTGACAGAAACAACAGATAGCCTATGGATGATCAGTGAAGCCATTCGGTAAAGTAAATTACCAAATCACTAAAAAAATAAAATATATGACCAAATCAAAATAAAAGAGGGGTGCCCATGTCTCCCAACTGCCCATCCCTCCCCTACCTCCCCTACTTGTACAATTTGTACAAACACACAATCACGCCTAAGTTTCCAAACGAGGGAAGCAGAGCATACGAAACGTGACATAAACAAATCCGTGATTATACTTCCCTCTTCTAGCATGATAGTTTAATTTAAAGTTACGCGAGCGAGCGCAGCGAGTGGAGCAAGACCCTCGGAGCGGATACGACTCTGATAGGTTAGGTTAGAAGGTTAAGTTTAAGAAGGTTAGTTTTTTTTTAAATATTTTATGGACATACTTTTTTCACAATATGGCCAAACGTGGATGAAATAATAGTGAAAGCCAAAAAAAACTAACCTCGAAGGCCAAGACGGGAGCTCGTTGCGCTTCGCTCCCGCCTTGACCTTCTAACCTAACCTATCAGAGTCGTATCCGCTCTGACGGGTCTTGCTCGCTCGCGCAACTTTTTTAATTATTACTCTGCCCAAAACGTGATGGGCATTAAGCATAATGCCCGGGCAATTTGATTATTTGAACAATTATTACCACATTGCCCGCTCATATTGGGCATTATTCATAATGCCCGGGCATTATGCATAGTGCCCAATTTATCACTTGGTCCATAACATATATATTTGTATGTATATATTTTATTTATACGTATATGTATGTCTATGCGTTGCCTTCTTACTCAAGGTGAGGGAATTTGAAAGCTATCATGCAACAATATCAATAACAATATGTACCTACCTATTTGAAAACTGTTGCTCTACGAGTGAGATTTTGAGAATTTAGAAACATATAAAAGCCGTGGTAGACCAGCGGTTCGACCTGTGGCCTCTCAAGCAGTGTCGAGTCGTGGGTTCAAAACCCCGGGCTCGCACCTCTGAATTTTTCGGAAATTATGTGGGAAATCGAATCAGATATTTACCACGAGCTATTCGGTGAAGGAAACATCGTGAGGAAACCTGCACACAGCGATGAAGTAGTTCAATGTTGTGTGTGAAGTTCCCAATCCGCACTGGGCCAGCGTGGGAATTATAGTCCAAGCCCTCATACTGAGAGGAGGCCTGTGCCAGTGTGCCCTGCAGTGGGACCGGACGTTTATAGGCTGGATTATGATTATGATATGGGAAACATAAAAAGGACGATGTTTCGAAATTGTAGCTGCACCTTCCCCATGAAATAATATTGTAGAGCATACAGCGACGGTGGGAAAATAGTTCCATGAATTTATGCAATCGTTACTATACATAATATAATATCTGCATGTAAGCGGAAATGTAAAAACTGCGTTTGTGTTTTCATGGTGAGACTAGGCTAGTGCCCAGCTGTGGGACATTAGTTAGGTAGAGGGACGGAATGAGCCAGATGATGATAATGATGATGATTTAATTTGGTCATCATTGGAAGTTTTTTAGAGGTCTCAAACAAACTGAACATAGACAATGACTTGATCTGTCACCAGTGTGTTTGTCAACCGTCAGACAGCCGAGCAAAGCAAGTGTCAGTTCAGTACTGTCAGTGTCAGTTAGATATTCCTTGTAGATTTTGTTTACTGTGATAAATGATAAATGATTATTTTAAATTCCTGTTATCGGAATATTCGTTGCTTCAATATTTTTAAAAGTTTTCTTAATGCATTTCTAAATATCCAAGGAATTAGATATATTTAGTTGTTGAATTAAGAATAGTAGTGGCGGTTATGTTTATTGTTTTGTTTACGAATAGAATCCTACATATAAAGCGATGTTAGTCCAAGTCTTACTTATTTGCCTATTAAATTTTAAATACGTTTATAATGCTAAAGAAGGGTGTGGTTGTAACGTGGATCGTGAACACGCTGAGAACATTCAAAGTAATTATTTAGATGGGACTTTACAAACTGAAGTTGATCAGTGTCCGTTGGAAAAAGATAATATTTTGGAATCAAGTTCTTCGGAAGATATCGCAGTAGATATGGTGACTGTGCCTGCTGGAGAATACCAAGTTGGTACGGATGACATCATGATAGAAACTGATAAAGAGGGACCCCAAAAAGTAGTAAAATTTGAATCTTTTCTCATAGACAAATATGAAGTGTCTAACAGGGATTTTATGAAATTTGTCTCTTCTTCAAACTATAAGACTGAAGCTGAAAGTTTTGGAGATAGTTTTGTTTTTACTCTTTTTTTAAATGCTACATATAGAGAAGAATTGAAAGACTTTAGAGTGGTCCAGGCTCCCTGGTGGTATAAAGTAGATGGAGCCAACTGGTTGCATCCGTTTGGACGCAATTCAAACATATCAAGTGAGTATTATTTTTTTAACTACATCTCAATAAAGAGTAGATGATAAACAATTAACACATTTACATAAACATGTCTTGCAGACATATGCTAATCAACTTTTTTCCTGGCACATTTGTATGTAAATACTGTGTGTGACACTTGGCTTCAATTGTTAAATTCATTACTTTATAACAATATAATTTAGAATAAGGTGCCCTAAAACAAGTCGAGTTAACCCTAATTTAAAGACATGGGTTTGCAGAGAGTGTCTTTGTAGATACTGCAAATTATATGTGCTTCAATCCTAATAAAAACTTAAATGGTAAAAATTCATAGGTACATATTTGCTTTAAAGTATGTTTTTTTTAACCAAAGCATAGCTTTGTATTGTCTCTGTCCTAGACTCCATGGAGCACCCCGTTATCCATGTGTCATGGCGAGATGCGCGCGCGTTCTGCGAGTGGCGCGGCGCACGGCTGCCCACGGAGCCCGAGTGGGAGGCGGCCTGTCGCGGCGGCCGGCGCGGGACCAAGTATCCCTGGGGTGACAAGCTGTTCCCTAATCGGAAACATATGTATGTAGCTATTAAACACACTTCATTAGACATTGAGACAAGTGCTCATTACTTTGAGATGGAAATGTGTGTGTTAGGTTAATGATTAATATTCGATTTTATTTAACTTTATCAGGCTGGTCTTGAATTTTCACTTCTTTGCTTGAAATAATGATGAAATGATGATTGATTATGTGATAGACAATTTTATCAAAAGTCCATTTTTAAACTCTTCATTTGAATGAAAATTGATTTTTCATAAACAGAATTTTCTTTTAATACAAATTAAAAAAAATGTACCTACCCAATTTTTCAAATAAAATGAAAAAAGTACCAGCAACACCCAGCATGGTGATTTTTTTTTAATTTTATTAACGATTGCTAATAATTATGTGCATTTCATTCTAACTAGGAAAATCATAAAAAATGAGTGTACTGAAGAAAGCTTTTTTTAAAATAATTAATTAATTAATTATGATTTCAGGGCTAATATATGGCAAGGCACATTCCCTAATCATAATTCAGCTAAAGATGGCTATGTTGGAACAAATCCAATCAACATGTTTGAGCAAAATGAATTTGGGTTGTATAATATGGCAGGCAATGTTTGGGAGTGGACAGAGGATGCTTGGTCTGCTGATGAGGTGAGCAATTCAATTATTAATTTATTTGGAATCTATGATCCATATTGACTTAGTAGTATAATAGACATTTGCTTGTTAATATTACTGACGACTGATCAGTGATCAGGATCACTTATGCCATGTGATTTCACAAATTGATCATTCAAATTAGGAACTATTTATTGTACTAGTTCTTTACTGATTCTCAAATCTGTCTGATAGCTAGACAAGCATACGTAAAATTAAAGTAAGTATAATTTTAATTTCAGCCAAAAGAAAAAGTGAAAAAGGGTGGTTCCTACCTGTGCCATAAGTCATACTGCTACAGGTACAGATGCTCGGCTCGCTCTCACAATACAGAGGATAGTTCAGCTGGCAACCTTGGTTTCCGTTGTGCTAAGTCTTTATAAAAATACCATTCCATACCAAACTATTACGTTGTTTTTTTAGTGGTTAAAAATAAGGAAAATATAAAGTATTTCACACAGTGCTAAATTTACCCCAATCCAAAAAAAGATTGCTTATGCAATATTGAGTAATGTGATGTGAATATGGAAATATGTGTAGCATGTTGAAACGGTGCAGGTCATGCATGTGAAATACTTAATTAATACAGTGAACTTTAATAATTGCTATATCCTTTTAAAATAAGTCTTCTTTGTGATTAATAGATCTACATTATTAAATTAAGAACAAAATTTGCTATTTATTAGATTTAAGCCGTTTAAGTATATCTTATGTATTATTTAAAAATAACACTGTGACTAAAGGATATGTATTAAATAATGCAAACTATAAGCAGATTTATGTGTTTTAAAAATATATATTTATGGACATCAAGATAATTTTCATTTGTTTTAAGTAATGATGGTGTAGTAATAAAAATACCATATCTATTAAATTAACTTATTATTTATTTGCATGTCTTCGTATAAAAAGAACAAATAGGTGAAACCAATTAATTAGTACATGATTTGAAAAATTATACAGCATCAGTAAATGGCAGCTCGACTTGTCTCGATAAAAACAAGAATCATGAGAGAGTACCCAAAAGCACCTGGTTATTTTAGAGTAAGTACAAAACAACGGAAGACTAAGAACAGTAAAGGAAGAACTTTGATAACTACAACTATAAAACCCGTTACTAATTTGATTCTATTTACAGATAATTTTGGTAAACCTAAATAATATGTATATGATAAATTAAACAATATAATAAATAACCAACACAACCACTTTAACAATAATATTAACTAAATCTGAGCTGAATGTCGAAGCTACACGTACGGCGTCTCATTTTACACAAAAATCATTACATAAAATCGGAAAAATACGCGCAGTGTAGAATTTAAATTATATTGCAATCATTTTATTTGAACAATAGCTGAATCATTAATAATAAAAATTAACTATAAATTTATCTATGTAAGTAGGTATGTCTTGTTTCATCATTTCAATTATTAATTACAACCAACCTTTTGCTGCTGCCGAAACAGCTTAACAATAAACGCAGGCAAGGTACTCGATTTCATATAATGAAACGATACAGATGTTACGCAAGCACCGAGCGCGGAACGGAGCGCGCGCGGTCCGACCGCCGCGATCGAGTCTCCGAGATCCAAAAACCACACCACTAGACAAAGGTAGAAAACGCTATGCGATCACAAATCCGGCTACATCTTTTTACAGGATAAAAATATACACCGTTTATACCGCCTAAATGTTTGTACACTAGATTAAATCACATCGATCGGTAGGGCGCGGGGCGGCGCGGGCGGCGCGGTCAGTTCCCGGCCGGCAGCACGGTGCGCGCGCGCAGCCCGTGCCCGTTGCTGAACCCGTTGCGCGCTTCTCCTTTCGCGAACTCCGTCGGCAGCTTCGTCAGCTCCGGCGCGACCGGTTTCGCTGCCACCTGCGACAATTACAACAGTTTTGAACAACGGCTGACGAATGAGTGAATTAAAAAAATACAGAAATTAAGGGTTCATAAAACGAAATCACGATCGGTTCATTTGTGTAACGAAAATTACCTATACAAAATATATGGGTAATTGTCTTTACACAAATTAATCAATTATTTTTTTGTTTTAATTAAAGCCCTTAACTATGCTCGTTTTTTTAAAACGCGTCAAATAGGGTAGACGAAAAAAAAAACTATTTTGTCCCTCAGATAGATGACCAAAAAATATTAAGCACGGTTTTTTTTTTAACAAAACATACATACAGTGGTGGACAGATAATTAGAAACACTCCATACAATCACGAAAACATTAACATGAACTAGCGGTAGTAGTAAAAGAAACGCTAATAATTAATAATTAATTATGCAGCGATGTAGCCACAACATTAAAATATGCGTACAATGAAAAAAAATACATCAGAGTTTTATAATTTTAGTGTAAAATGAGTTTATTTATTGATAACTTGAATTTCCGATACTGGCTGTTTGGACACATAATTAGAAACAAGGTCACAAACATACTTTTTTCTTTTGAATAATTAAAAAAAAACCTTTTTATTACTCTTTTGGCAGCAATTAACATCAACTTCAGTTACAACAGCAGTAAATTATGTTCAAAATGGGAATAAAATAAAAGTTATGAGGCGTCAACTCGCTAAGTAATTGTAAATTCGCGTTTGGACCGAAGGGGACATCCAAAAGAATCGTCAATCACTTAGGATGCACCATAAGAAGGTATTTCATACCATTGACCATTGCAAAAGACATGGAACTACTGAAAACCAAATTAGAAAGGCACGCCCAAAGAAAACATCGCCCAGAGAAGATTCGCTTATCGTACGGTAAGCGAATCTTCTCTTGAACAAGACCCGTTTGTAGGCTCCAATTAAATTATAAATGAGGTTTACACATGACATGACTCCAAAAACGTGAAGTGTAGACTAGTACCCAGTCAGTTAGATGAAGCGAAACTGTTTGAGGGGGTTTCCCGAAAGGTACCGTACCTACAGAACAACATAGAGATGAGATAATTAATTGCGAAAAAATACAGCAAGTGGACAATATAGGAATACTGAGATAAAAAGTTTGATTTTCAGATGAAACTAAAAATAATATGGTGAATTCTGACTGAAAAGGCTACATTAAACGTCTACCAAACCATGGTTTCAATAATAAATACACAAAAGTATGGTTAAGCATGGTGGTGGAAACATTTTGATTTTAGTTTCATCTGAAAGTAAAACTTTTTGTCTATTCCTGAGCTGTCAACTTGCTGTATTTTTTCGCAAATAATTATTTCATCTCTCTTTACTGTTCTGCAGGACCGGTACCTTTCGGGAAACCCTCCTATATAGTTTCACTTCAACTAACCGACTGGCTACTAGTCTTCACTTCACGTTTCTGGGGTCATATGACGTGAAAACCTCATTTCAAATTTCATTGGAGCCTATGAACAGGTGTTGTTTAGCAAATAAGTGAATCTTCTCTGGGTAATTTTTTCCTTGCCTTGCCTGTGTCTTTCTAATTTAGTTTTCAGTAGTTCCATGTATTTTGCAATGGATCTGATAGCATTCAAAGTGGTCGACGACTCTTTTCTATGTCCTCTTTCGGTCCAAACACGGACTTACATTTACTTAGCGAGTTGACATCTTATAACTTTTATTTTTCCCCATTTTGAACACAATTTACTACTCGCCAAACTAAATATGATGTGTAATTGCCACCACAAGTGTAATAAAAAGGTTATTTTTAGTTATACAAAAGAAAAAAGTATGTTAGTCACCCTGTTTCTAATTATGTGTCCAAACGGCCAGTAACGGAAATTCAGGTTACCAATATATAAACTAACTTTACAGCAAAATGATAAAATTCTGTTGTCTTTTTTTTCGTTGTATACATATTTTAATGTTTTGGCTACATTACTACATAATCAATTATGCCTTATTTATGTTTCTTTTACTACTACCACAAGTTCATGTTGGTTGTTTACGTGATTGTATGGAGTGTTTCTAATTATCTGTCCACCACTGTACATACATACATAGAATCACGCCTATACTCCCAAACGGAGTAGGCAGAGCACGCAAAACGCTACATAGACAACAATGACTATTTCACGTTTAGTGGCCACTTCTAGCGTAATATTCTTTATGGTTTTAAGGTGGCAGGTACAATAGTGACAGGTTGCTAGCCTGTCGCCTAAAGTTTACTTAAACCTATGGCTTTAGTCGCCTCTTACGACATCCATGGAAGAAATGGAGAGGTATTATTCTAAACCCGACACCACACGGGTACGGGTATTTTTTACAAAAAAAATCCGATAATACAGCGCTGTTTCGCGTGACGTCACTATATGATGTATGATACAATTTTTACCTAGGCGTGACGTCACGAGCCCCCACTCCGGAAGTTCTAGTGTCGATGTTTGGTCATTTAAACCAAAAACCACGTGTCTCATATTTTTCCATAATTTAACTAACGGATTAATAAGAATTACATATTTTTAACCCAGTCGATTTCCCTATTGCTGAAACTTTGACGTCTACAAGTCCGTGTGTATACCTACTCAGTATAGCTGCTGCTGGTCAGGCTATACAGATTTATACGGACTTGTAGACGTCATACACAGATTTTTTTGTCAAATGCGGTAAATGATGACAGCATCAAGGTTCTGCCGTATCACGCACGAAGTTGAAGTCTTTTATGACGCAAAATACTCGCGACTAGCTCTAGCATGAAATCGTATTAGAGCCATCGTGCGAGTTCGTTTAGTTAGATCGAAAAAAATCGTGATCTGATAATTTTGAGCGATCGAGGATTACCGTAATGAGTAAAAGCCTGTGATGAGTCAAGTGGGTATCCCACAAATAGACGTGCGCTAGGAATATTCGTCAGAACAGATTATCATACAGATTACGCACTTTTATGTGCTTAGGGCAGTGTGACTCAGTAATAAGTTCCTTCTAACAATGAGTCACTCTTGCCAACTCTAATCTATCGATACCTACATCCTACTTCTGAATATAAACCTTTGCCTGTGTGCAATACCCGTTTTCTCATCCTATTTTACTAACAGTAGAAAAGTTTGACATAATTTAAGCAAACTGCAACTCCAAAATGACGGAAATCAGACGAGACAGCCGGTTTATAGAAGTACTCGACTATCGGTGTTTAAAGGCCAGGGTCAACTTACGGTTCCGTTTACCTTGGGCGGCTTCTTGTTGTAAGACTGGTTGTAGAAGTCTTTGAAGAGGAAGAAGAACATGACGGCGTGCATGCCGATCCACCAGACGAAGGCGCGCGGGTAGTCGCACTCGATGAAGAGCAGTTGGAACGCATGCAGCATGATGCCTACAAACTGCACCTGCAAATGGACACCGAAATTTGAGTTATTCGATGAAAATCGAAGTTCTTTCTAGTTTTATATCCCTAAAAGTAGATGTCGTTATGGGCCGTGACAATTGGGATTTGCAGGAGAGTTGAAAGTGAGGCGAATGCGAGGGTTCGCCGCTTTTGTACTCCGTTTTGTTTAAGACTAGACTTCCAAATGGACAAAGTTTGAACTTTTCTTAGGAATCTGTATAAATCAAAGGAATCTAAAAATTGTCATACTAAAAGTTGAGTAAACAACAAACTTGCCTCACAGGAGGATCCTGTGTAACTTGTGATCATTCTGCTCCAATTATGCAAAGGGATTGATTGAAATATTATAGGACTGAATCGAAGAATAGTCCGGTAGAAGCATAAAAATCCTATAAAGAGTTAAGAACTTAATAGCTCATACACTACGAGTGTATGATCATACATATAGATAATTAAAAAAAGTAAAATTTACATAAACTGGGCAGGGCAAGGGCGGCAGTAAATCGCTGAAGCAGTGAATTTTTTTTGAAAATTGAATATTATATGAGCGCTCTCATCTCATCTTGACGGCCGAATAGCCCAGCGGTTAGAGAACCTGACTGTGAAGCTTGAGGTCCCGGGTTCGATCCCCGGTCGGGGCAGATGTTTGTATGATGAATACGAATGTTTGCTTTCGAGTCTTGGATGTTTATCTATAAATATATAAGTAAGTTTATCCGTTGTCTAGTACCCATAATACAGGCATTAAGTTGCCTAGTTTGGGACTAGGTGATTGGTGTAAATATTGTCCAGTGATATTTATCTATTTATCTTGACATGTTTCGTACCTATGCAAAATGTCTATCTGAGCGTTTGTTTTTTTTTAAGCTTTTATTTATTTTATTACATATCTAGATGTTTTTGTCTGAAACCAAATCTTGCAAGTTACATTAGACTCACTTTCTATGGGACATGTGGATCGTCAGCTTATGCGTTTAGGCTGACGATCGTATTAAATTTTCTAGAAAAAACTGAACGTGCTCGGAAGAAATCATTTGCAGTAGCTCACCATTTGCAGCGCCGTGAGGTATTTCTTCCACCACAGGTACTTCCGTAGCGAGGGTCCCATGGCGGCGAGCATGTAGTACGCGTACATGATGATGTGCACGAACGTGTTGAGCAGCCCGAAGAAGGTGGAGTGGCCGCCGGGCGTGAACTTGACTCCGAACCAGACCGACATCGGCATCACGCCGTGGTGGATCACGTGAAGTGTCGACACGTGGTCGTACTTCTTGCGCATCACGAAGAAGATCTGGAGATTCAATCGTAAACGTACTACGTTAAATACTTGCACGTTCAGATCGTGCTGTGGAGAGTTTCAGAAATAGATTTCTTTTTTTTTGTCCCATTTTAGAAGGTTTTGCATGGATCTGCTCTGAATCAACAGCAGTAATCTAATAGAACCGAATGCCAGCATTCCACACGTAAAGAGTCTGTTTTGTTACCGTTAAACATTAATAAATGGAAAGTACCTATCCATATATAAATGGGCAGGACTGAAAGTATTTATCAAAATAATGTAGTTTTTCTATGATGACCACATAATATCTTTATCTTAGTCAGAATTCAGCGAAGTAAAATCTATTGATACAATAATTATCTTACCGTATCAAAGAATTCTGTGAATTTGGAGAAGTAGTACCACCAGCAAGCATGTACCATCTGAAAATGTATCAATAAATATTATCACAAGATAATACACACTAAGTAAAACATATTTTACTAAGGAAAGAGAGAAAATTAGTTATGAATACTTTAATTGAAGACATTGACAGTAATCGAAAGACGCCAAGTACGAAAAGTAATTTCAAAGAAAAGAATAATTGAAAAATAGTCTTACATGACTAGAGGTGGATTAGTGGTTTAATGAAGTGGTGCAGTGTGCAGTCATACGTGCATTTGTGCAAGTGAGATTAAAGCTAGATAAGTGTTGGCTAAATCTCTTTTTCATTTGGTAGATGAAGGTAGAAAGCAGATTTAACAACACTCAGAAGTTTGTAAAAAAGAAAGGGCGAATCCTCAAGCTGGGGTCATTCATGCATAGAACCACAGACTTATATCGAAATAGATACCGCGAGTTCCTGCATTTGTATGAAAACCATGCGTGCCACTTTTTGTCTACCTACTATAATGTCACATGAGCGCTTTAGTGATGGGAATTGACAGTCGGGACAGTCCGAGCGAAACCGATTCAAAGGTGATGCCGCCTTATTCAAGTTGTCCTGTCTCTAGGCAGTTTAACCTAATCTAAGTGGTACAAAACTAAATTAAATCGCGTCAAAGGAAGAGCATTGCTCTCCCTTTTGGTACGCAAAGTACATACACTTGAGTCATCTATTTCGATAAAAGTCTGTGCATAGAACTGAATGAAATTAACTTTTGCGAAATTTAATACAAGAAGGTAGACAAAGGTTTGAAATTTTTAGAAGAGTCATGTTCCCCGGATCCGCCGCTAAAGAGATGCCAATTAAGATACTGAGATAATTTTGCAGTTGTAGTATATCGCAGAGTGAATTCAAAAAATGGCCTAGTTTCTGCCTTCGCTATCCTGTGGGCTACGGGTGTGGTGGTGTACGCGCCGCGAGACCCGATTCCAGTGCTGGTGCAGAGAGTGCATTCCTTAACTGAAGGCAGAAACCTTAAGGCAATTGATCAATATTTCTTAATAGGCATCCTTACTTAGATAAAATGCATGCATCAAATTAAGGATTACATTTTTAATTGAGTGTAGAAAATTATAAAGAGGGGAAAATTTTACGCCGAGAGCAGTCAACTTTCTATAGTTGTTTCGAAATGCTTGAAAAATAATGATATGGAATCGAAGACAGAAAAGGCGCGGAGTGGAAGCGACACACGAAACTGTTAAAGGAATAGTAGATAGATATCACACAGATATTACGAGTTATCGTGTCTAGAGGGAGAAGAAGGGAGCTGTTTCGGTAGGGTATAATTATTGTCTGAATTGGTAAATCACCCTTATTGTTTGTGGATGATTGGAGTAGTCGACCGGCTGACATTGATAGCTATACCTGCCTGTGAACCATCCCGAGATCCCGATCTGAAACAATACACCGACACCTTGCCCTGTGTTACTTGTATATGTACATCTCTTACGCTTAGCACAATGGCCGCCACATGCCTCATACATCGGCGAAGTAATCAACTGTTACTTGTGTTAGTGTGTAGGCTAATAAACTCCTGATAACTTTCCCGTAATCCACATGACGCACGGCGGCCGTTAATGAGCTATTGTCCAACGATATTAGACGAGGCTTACGAAATTTTACTTTTAACAAGCACTGACTTTGCACTACGAAAGACTCGTGGTGGCCGGCGTGCGTCATTGCATTACTGACCCATCAACATTTATTAGTTCAAATGTTGAAAAGTCTGAATACCATTTGGTCTTATTCTAAAACTACATATATTCACATTATTTACTGCCCTGAAAATAATGCAATATATTATCTACGGTGAGGTTAGGTTAGTAATTAGATTGCTGGGTTCCTTGTACATCCGCGTAGTCCAGGTAGCTGCACTTACTCTATTAGCTATGGGATTATCCGAGTAGTCCACGGGCTGGCACCTTAAGCTGTAATATTGCAGCCAGCCTCCCATCAAGCACTGGCCGTGGGCATTTCAAAATGAATTATCCATTCGTTTATTGATCAAAATGTTAAATTAAAACTTAACTTTTAAATTATAGAATATCTACCTATTTTTTTTAAATTATCGAGTTATTAATTTGCTGCTCTTTCTGAATTGGGTTTTTAATTACATGAAGTGTTCCATGTTTGGTCAACATACCATATCTTAAATAATAATCCAGCCTAAATACGTCCCACAGCTGGGCAAAGTTTGACTATAGTTCCCACGGGGGCTCGATGCGGATTGGAAACTTCACACACAGCATTGAATTACTTTGTCGCGCAGGTTTCCTCACGAAGTTTTCCTTCACTGAATAGCTCATTGTAAATATCAAATTCGATTTCGTACATAAATACCGAAAAATTCGGAGCCTAGGATTCGAACCTACGACCCTCTGCATAACAGGCCACAAGTCGAACAACTGGGCTACCACGGCTATAAGCTTAAATAAGAACTTTAAATATACGCAGCTAACTTATCTTACTCAAATTTAGTATTTAAAGGGAGTGAAGGAACAAGCTCATTAAATTAAATCATAAAAACACAAAGTAATTTATCTGGTCAAAGCAATTGACAATGTCATCATGGCACTGTTGTAGAGTAACAGATTCCATGCGATAATTACACTTGCCCTCGCACAACAATGGTGTTGAGCAAGAAAACAATTAAATGTATATGGGAACCACAGGCTGGTTCATTGCTTCTGAGCTTGAGCACTGAAGAATTTCCGAGTTTTTACACCTATAAGGGTATCTGCTTAATTAACACTAATGAAGTCAGTTTGACAGTTACTTGCTTTAGTTCAACCTTCTATTCACTTTGGACATGTAATCAACTAATCACACAATAAGAATGTTGGCCCATCAAATCTTTGAATTTGAATTATTTCTTGGTAAGATGGTAAGAATCATTTCAGCGTCTTAGCAGTGACAGAAGGACCGCATTAAATTATTAACTCTTGGAATTTTAATCGGAGTGGGCACTTAAAAGTTGCACTGCAATAGGATGTTAAATTTACTTTTAAGATTTTCTGTAGTGACAGTCACCTTTAGTCATACATTTGTATGGTCAAGTTTCATGTCACAACAGAAAAAGTTAATAGTAATTTTAACGGCATCTTAACGCGTCTTAACGCAGGTGCAAGTATTTGGTCCGCGCCCACTGTTCAACTTTAATATATAACTAAAAATTAAACTGAAATACTTGCCGAATTTCTAGGATTTTAAAAAGCAAGTAAATATTTAATAGTTATTCTACTTAAATACAATTCCACATGAGTGCAAATACAGTGTGTTCACTTTTTTACACTTCAAAATGATGTCATCTTGCTGTGTACTGTGACTTCATTCTAAGGTGCTTTATAAGTGGACAATCAATATTTGCCTTAGTTTATTAGTAGATTTAAAAGTAATCTTACCTCGTAGAATAGCCATGTGCTGAACAGTACTTGTAAAAAGTTGTATACTACTAAAATATTTCCTAAATTATATGGTTTTCGGTTTTCCATAAACCTTGGTCCTAAAACCTGAAAAACAAAGTGATATTAAGAAAAGTATTCCACAAAAATATGCACTATGCATCATCAAGGTTTTGTGTTTCACATTAACATTTTAGATCATGTTTGAGGTCTTTTATCTTGTTAGTTTTGTAATACATATTTAAGTCATAGTAATTTTGAAATGTACTGTACCTTGACTAGATATACGTAGCTTAAACATAATATTAATGTAGGGAATGGTGAACTCATCAGGAACCAAGAATTTGTCCGGGAATCTGAAAATAGAAAAACATTTTATTAGTAAACAATGTTACTATAAAAATCTATTAATATCATGGACTTCCAATTACTTTTTCAATTGGTGGTAATCAGTAATTCTAAGTTTTTTAGTAATTATGGTGCAGCATATGGTGTTAAGGTTTTTCAAATATTTTCTAGGGGGGATTATCCCCCTAAGACAACTTTATGATAACTCATGAGTGGATCTATCTTTGTGGGTTCAAACTGCATCCCTAATGTTTGTATTGGCGCAACTTATGAGAAGCACTACAATTACCTATTAGATAGTGAATAGTATCACTAAATAGTGATATATAATTCAATACAATATACATCATTGAGGGTGGGTTGGGTGGCTGCACCCACAACGCTTTTTGGTTCTGTAACCTCACTTAATTAACTCAAATGAGGTATTCTAAATATAATAATGTAACATGGATGCTTATAACACAACATGCTGCACCCAAATTAATAAATATTTTAAGTTCTGGTTGTAACATATCAAATTTCATAAAAATTATATCTATTTCAATCAGTGATAAATAAAATACATACTTGCTTAAAACAATACATTGAAAAACACATTAGTAAGGTTATTAAATAGGCCAATCTATATAAAACCTTGCAAACAATAGGTAAGTATGAAATGGGAAATAACATTTTACTACAATGTCCTGTTAATATAATACTTAAAAAGGTGAGTTGTTTATGTCATGACATCAAATGTTATTTTTGTCAGCATTTTATACCTTGCATGATTTAAGACTAGAAGATATAAACAATATATATATTTTAATTGACTATCACTAATGAATACTTTTTTTATTGCCTTGTTCCACATTTTTTTAATCATTGAGAGTAGAATGTAGTTTATTTTTGTTTTGGCTTCTGAAAAAATATTGGTGATCAGAATAGGTAGTTCCCAAGACTGATACATAAGTGGATATAGATAACTCACAAGCCCCTGCTTTAGCATGTCATCATTTATACTAATCTGTTTAAAAGTTTTAAGGATTGATTGTTTCTTTCTAACTAGAGCTCAAGTGAGGAATAAAATATAATGTTAGGTAAATTACAATTTAAAATGTTTTATAGATAATATTACAATATGAGTTGGTGAATTTATATTTTAAGATCATTCACCCAAAATACCACTACATGTTCTAGTAGTGGGTTATTATAGTGGACTATAGGTTTATATTTCAAAATTACACTGCATTATTTAATGCCCGAGTTTAAATAGGTCATCCTTAAATAGATGCTGTCCTAACCCTAACAGCATACTTATCTTTAATTTTAGGAGCTGTGTCATCAGTATCAGCAATCAAATTAGTGAATATAAAATAACATTAAAAATAGTGTTTAAAATATATTGATGTGTATAGCGTCCTCTAAATACGCAAAAAATTGTGGGTACTTTTTTTTTTTTTCGCGTCGAAATGCATTTATTCGCATTTTTTAAACATGAATAGTTTTTACATGGAAAGAATATGATAAAACAGTAATGAAAAATAATATTTAAAAGATATTTTTAACCTGTGTGAGGAAAAGTTTCGTTTAATATTTGGTTATGTGGAGCAAACACGAATCAAATGATTTATAAATTAACATTTACTCACCTCCATATTTGTCCATAAAATTATTTATACGGTCTATATATTCTAATATTAGCGCCATTTTGTTGAAACCTGTAAAAGAAAAAAAAATAGATATTAAAAAGCCGACGTTGTAAGCAGTAAATTATTTAGACCGGGGCTTTTAGTAGGCTAGGCGGAGTCTCTGCAAGTGGTGAAGTAAGCTAGGTTAATGTACCTTTTAAGCAGAAGCTGACAGAAGAGGTGTCATGCACTTAAGTAGCATGAACAGAACACGTGAAACTTAAATATTTTCCACTATTGTTTTTTGTAAGTTGAGGCAATATCAGGAATTTTAATAAAAAACATCGCGGAAGACACCTAGCCAGTTACAATTTGCTCTGCATTGCATCTGACTGACAGGTCTTAACTTGAATTGCCACACTTAAAAAAAATAGTTTATAGGGCACACATTGACAGATCGCTCTTTTCTATGCTACAGATATGGTTACGAATCTACGAGGTTTGGGAATGCGGTTGTGATATTTTATGTATGGTACATCTACAAACTTAAATTGTATTGATTCAATACTATGAATGTATGTAATATATAAAATTGAGAACGGTTTTTTAATAGTTGATTACTTTTTTTTAAAGCTGCTTTTTGTTTACATAAGAAACGTCAAACAATGCAGCGGTTCCAAACTAGTTAAGTTGCGAGAGGTAAAAAAATTGCCGTTAAACCTTTTCAACTAAGTAGTTGAGTTTGCGTAACCGACAACAATATCAATGATCTTTCACTTTTACAGTTTTTTTTAATATTTTGATCCCCCAGCTCAGGAGACGGCAGACCAGACAGCACTATCTCTTATTCGATAGTAGAACTTATTAGTACCACTATTGTACAAGAGATGGAGTTGTCGCTCGTGCGTTGTAGTTTTTAAATGTTTCTTACTTTCATGTAATCTCAACCACTTACAATATTACATTTACATTATTCTTTCTGCTACTGTCAGAGATACAGCCGAGCGAAACATTGGATTTTTTCTTTTTCTAATTCAACAGCCGAAGAAATTGAAATATGATGTTTACCGTAAGGTCAAAGTTAAGTCCTAATAAATAGATAGTTAAGAGGATACTGACCTTAAAATTAAAACCGACGACGAGGCAAAATCCAAAATAGAACGCACTCGAATTGGTACACCCGATGTCTGTGAACAAAGAAAATGAACTGTGGTCAAGTACGTTTAGGAAAATATTTATAAACAAAAAATACCTACTAACCACTATCAATTAGATATCAATTATAAAAAAATGGGGTAATTTTAACACCTATTTGGGTAACAAGGCATAAATGTCATAATTTTGACTCAGTATGTTTTTGTTTACGGAATGAACGCAGGTAAGTTAGGTACCTACATACGATCCTACGTTAATGATCGATTGTATTAATGTCTTTGTTTAATTAGTCATTCAGCTTTTGATAATCTGTCTGAATGATTAAATTACTACCTAAATCACATAAATGCAGCGTCTGCGTTGACGAAAACGCGGGTCTTAAGTAGGTCAATTCAATATTCTTGCCATCTTTCCCTGGACTACCTAGGTATTGTTATAGTATTTTAATTAAATACATTATACTCGTAAAATAAGTCTTATAGAAGTAGAACAGTTTACTAGATAGTATGCGCAAGGTTCTATAAGGATTATCATCATCATTAGGTACCACGTTAGCTCCCCTCGCAGGTCCAACAAAGCAGACATGGGTGGTCAAAAAGGATACACGATCGCTATTAAAGTCGGATAAATAGCTTAACATGCGTGATTTACTGGTGATAGGTTACTTTGGTTAATAAATCCATTTACTGCTGTACATAATTATCAATTAAGTAAGTATCTACCTAAGTATTTATAAATAAAACAGCGTGAAACATTTTTAAAATTTTACATTAGCTTTACAAATATTAACTTTACCTACACAAATTCAAATTCTCAAATTTCAAGCCTCAAGTGCATTAACCGCGGTGCCATGAGAAACAAAAGTGTTGCAATTTATGATGATACAAAGGTTGTAAGTTCTAAGGTTATCTAGCCGTAGCTACCGACGTAATTAAGTGTTTACTTATTGGTATTTTTATAGCGAATTTCATTAAACATAAACACGCATATTCATGTGGCATACCTATAGGCAGATTTTAGGTAGATGTAGATATCTACTTAGATACTTCTATTATCGATCTCATTAATTGTTAGTTTCTGCTCTCGTAGCATGATATGATACAAACATGTAGGTACTCACTACCCTAGAGAATCCGAAAGAATATCGACATTCAAAGAACTGACAGCTAATGTGCAAAAGTGCAAATGATAATAACCGAAACATTGGTTACGTAAGGAGGGGTCGAGTCAAATCTCATCTAATCTTAGGTACGTTGGGGAGAGGGTGGTCTCGGCAAATATCACGCACTTTTTTTTCTTACAAAATTAAACTATTTTGGTCCATTTAATTCAGATAGAACCAGGCCCCTCTTCTCCACTGGGCACTATGGGCAAGTGCCCAGGGCCCCGCGATCGAATGGGGCCCCCTAGTTCCTGCCAGATTACCAAATGATAACCATAGGGGCAGTGGCGTAGCTAGGTAACCAAGGGCCCTGGGGCAAATAAAAAAATTGGGCCCCACATCTATAACTGGTTATTGTGGCGTAGCTAGCATGGGTGGCACCCCCCCCCCTAGAATTCGATAGAAACGGTTCGGGTTCGGGGGGCCCCGGGGCACTGCCCCGCCTAGCCCCTTGGTAGCTACGCCCCTACATAGGGGCCCCATGATCCTAATGTGCCCAGGGCCTCAAATAGTTTAAAGACGGCCCTGGATAGAACATTGCCTAAGATTTTAAAAAACGGAGTGTAGATGGCACTTTATATTTGACACCATGAGTATATTATCCGAACGAAGAAATATTTAAGGTTATTTTTTTAAGTTGGGTCATTCAGTTTTTTTTCTTTTTAGTAAAAAAATCGAACGCGTTTACGTAAGAAACCCACATTTTGAAAAATCTCACGTGAGATTGGAGGATGGGGGAGGGGGTTGAATAAGATTGTGAGATTTCACGACATCTCATCAGGGGGGAGGGAGGGTAAGAAAAAAAAACACCTCACGTACTTTATGAACACCCCTAAGTGTTTATCAGTACCAGTACTTTCGGTACGGTTCTATTCTAGCTGGAATGACAGATAATTATAGTTACCTACATACACATTATAGTAGAACACACGAAATGCCCGAATATGCATGACTATTTCACGATTTGTTGCCACTTCTAGCACATTTTTTAAGTTTTAAGTTAAAAAGTACAATAGTGACAGTGTGCTAGCCTGTCGCCTAAAATAGGTAGTACGAGTATACACCTTAACCTTTTTCCTTAGTCGTCTCTTACGATGATATCCACGGAAGAAATGGAGAGGTGTTATTCTACACCCGACACCACACGTCTAATAATAATTGATTAATAGATGAATGTTAATATTAACGTAATAAAATAATTGACCTTATTTGATCATCTCAAAGAAAAAAAATCTTTTATTTTCTACATAGGTAAGTATGTTGCAACGAAATGGCCATAAAATTTACGGTCACTGGTAAATAATATAATATGGTACTGATAATGGTACATATGGTATTGCAATAAATGATTTTATTTTAATTAAAAATAAAATAAAATAATAATAACATTTAAATGAAACACAAGAAACTAGTAATTTCGAGATATCGACCCAGCAAGCAATTCTATGTGTTTAAAGGAACAAATTCTATAATCACACTCATTTAATTTCATTCACTAGAACCTGGATATTGAACTAGAATTCACCAGTAGGTAGTTTTTTTCACACTTACATCAACCTAAAGGCAGGACAACATTATTGTTGGTTTGGCATATCGCACTAACGTGGTAAGTATAAGTACATTAGGTATAAACAGTTTTTGAATAGGTACAATCAAACTACCTACCTATACTTCAACAAATGCGTCGATCTAATCGATCCGTACGTCTAGTGCATTTAAATCGATCATGCAGTCGTTAACGAATTCGTTTGCGAGTTATCGCAAAATTGTATGGAAACTGAGACAGCGCCGCCAGCGGAACGTTTGCACAACTGCCACGGTCGACACGTCTCCATACAATTCCGCGATAACTCGCAAACGAATTCGTTAACGATTGCATGAACGATTTGAACACACGCTCTGCTTTATTGTTTTTCAGTCACATCGTGACATGAAATGCCGTTTTTTATGATACGCTTAGCAATTCGTGATTTGACGGATTTTATGATCACCTGTGGTCAAACAGAAACTATTTTACGATGTACCCAGCAGAAAGCTGGGAATATCCCTGACTGATAATAAGCCAAATAATAAAAGGACAACTGCGGCGTTCCATGGCTTAGGAATTTCGGCGGATTTTACAATCGGACGCTGACGCCGAAATACAAACAATTAAGTACGTGTAATAAATAGAACAGTAACTAATAATAAGCACCACTAAATAATAATAAGTTCGGTTAAGCAATCAATAACCAGTAGCTAACTGTATTTCAATTTTTTTTAACTCAAAAAACAGATAATCTAGGAGGACGAGTAAAAGCGGTATACTTAATTACTGTATCTACCTATGTTGCTACAAACCTCACTAGGAAATAAAATATTCGTCTAGAAAACTGTTTTTCCCCTACCTCATTTGCGTGGTTGGGATTCCCAAGCATTGACTAACAAAGTCTGAATGATTTAAAAAAAATGATAAAATTTTATAATCTAAAGCGCAGAAAAGTCTCTGAGACTGGATTTAAAATCTGGCAGATCCTGAGTTTTTTTACTGTACGTCTGAAATAGAAGGACAAACTTGTTAAATTTACTAAGTAATCATCATTACTAAGTAAATTTAACAAGTTTGTCCTTCTATTTCAGACTGATTACTTAGTAAATTTAACAAGTTTGTCCTTCTATTTCAGACGTACAGTAAAAAAACTCAGGATCTGCCAGATTTTAAATCCAGTCTCAGAGACTTTATCATCATATTAAAATGTATTTGCTATGGCTTTAAATAAAAGTGCGCCGTCTGAACTCGGTGGCGCACACTTGAACGTTTATAATTTGCTTAACGATTAGATATGACCTAGTTTGGGATCGTCTGGCTCATTCTTGATGCCAGTGATAACTTATCGGAGTCTAGGAATCTTTATCATTCTTATCTCTGCGATAGGTATAGAACCGACATGCCCAAATTAATTTCAGAACCTGAAAAATGTTTAAAATAAAACCCCTAAAAACTCAAACATAAAAAGTTACCCTATTGTAGATTGTAGGTAGGTGGATGATTTACATGAAGAGAGTTAGTTTTATCGTTATCTATCTTAAGGTTTGAGGACCTAACCTATTCACCAAAAGTTTCGATGATTGTAAATACGTAGTAACACTGTATGTATCTGACATTATTTGATGCTGAATAGTGAATACAGTTAATCTGTCAATTTGGTAAACTCAAAGAAATTCTTAGAGTTTGATAATACAGGGTGGAATCAAATTCGTGATACAAAATTAGTGCTTCTTACTCAGTAAACGCATTAGTTCAATTGTTAAAATTAGACTGGTGAAATTAAGGATATTCATAATGCAGGGGAACGAAATCACTACCTTAATGATAGACACCTCAAATTTAATAAAAGTCTACCTAATTAATTAATTCAACTGGGTGCATTCCAATGTCCAGCATTAGCTAATGGAAGATACAGATATTTTGTATCACCATTTAGATTTCATCCTGTATAACACTCTTTTTTAAACATGTTGCAGTAAAATTAGCACCTCATATGAACCATTGAGAGGACATTAGTTCCACTAACATTGAAACATAATGTTGAGCGTGGAAGGTGTAAATGGATCAATTTACGCAAAAATAATCACCTATTGAATTCGAACCTTCAGTCTAATTAGTTAGATGAAATAACCACAGGAACTATGGATAGGTAAATCCCATCTAGTGTGAAATAAATTTTGTTGCTCAGGGAAAAAATATTAGAAGTGGCCACGAAACGTCTCTACCACAATTGATTGTGATCGTATGTTTGTTGTTGTTCGGGAAAAAATACGCAGGTACGAATAAAGTGTTACTTACGGCAGTCTCAATAAACCGAAATCACGAATACAAATTTGACCGATCGATTATCACAAGTTCTCACAACTGATTTCCGATAGCGTAACTCGCAAATTTTCTGCATAAAAATAAATATTGTCATATCACAGTCACTTCGCGTCGGGTCTAACGAAGTGGACACACGAGACGTCAGCGCGGGAGTCTGCGACGGATTGATAGGCTTGAATACGTCCTCGCTATCCGGAGTAGCCTCCGTCAAAACACAGCTTCGTTATCACCTCAATACGTGATTCGGGACCCTCGTCATGCAGCGGGTATTTGCACGTCTCTCACGTCAGCTCCAAATAATCACGCCCTCGCTATCACCAGCTCAGGCTTATCTTTACTCGCATGTGTTTGCGCAAATGAGATAACCCCCTATACCAACTGATTAAGACAATATTCGGCATTATCATGCGTTAATGATCTATCTATAGTACGCTGTGTGTCATTTGGACTGATCACCTATCTACTTTCTTTTAATCGGACATCTTTAATGAGAAATGATAACTGTATTGTCTTTATCAACATACCTAATCTATAAAGATATATTATGAAATGACTTTTAAATAGAATTACCGACATTTACATCCGATAAATTTTACTCGTAGGTCACAATTTATTACAGAAAACTATTGACTATATTACTACACAAAGGCCTAATTCAATAGCTGCGTTTATACTCGTAACTGTACTTAGTTTGGTTACATCTTTATACGTTAAATTAAATAAGTTTAAAAACCAATAGGTACGATACGTAAATAAATAGCCTAGTAAACTAAAATTGCACAGACAAGTAAGGCAGGCATAAATAACTACTTATGTACTTTGATGTTTAAATCCGCTGGACCAAGAATTACGTTCAAGTGTGGATTGGGATACTGGCAGTTCTTAATTATGTTCAGTCGAACCAATTTATTTCTGACCTATCGAAGAAGGTTGTCACAATAAACGTAACATAGATTTCGTTAGTACTTAGTCGAGCAATATGGGATGTCGCTAGGTATATCGTTTACTGGTTCTATTCTAAAAAGAGACTTATTTTAGATATTATCATTCAAATAAGTAGATAAATTACTTTATATATATTCTCACAGGGTAAATGTTCGAAACATGGCCTGCATAGGCATTTTTATAACATCTTGATGTACAACATTTTCGCAATAAATGGTTTGAGTTTATATGCGGGTCAATACTGATTTTCGCAAATTAAACAACAATAGGGCCATATATATAGGTAATAAGGGCTTTTTGTGACAAGTTCTATTGAAACAAGTGGGTCATTGGCTGCACGTAGAGTTATGTAACGCGACGCGGCTGCCGCGCTCGCCGCGGCGCCCGCGCACGGCTAATGAAACTGCTTCTCACATTTTATATCGCGTTATCTTATAAAAACTACATATAGCTAACCTTTTTATTACCACATTTGTAAGCGACGAAAAATTACGGCGTCTGTTTCTAAATTTAGAATAAAAATAAGATGAAAAGAATTCACGATATTACGTTTAGTGGAAATTTATGCATTGGTTATATCGACCTGAATTTAATCACCATAACTAACACGAATGTCAGTTTGCGATGAGCCTATTGAGGCTCAATGTTTTCGTAAAATGGGGCTAAGCATAAAAAGCGAAGAACTAGCCTATATCTACCGACTTGGAAGAGTGACTCTCTTTACTTAGGTACATTTTCAGACATGATTTTATGTAGATACAATTTTATGAGACTGATGCAAGTTTGTATTTGCCGTTCGCAATAAACGAAAACCTTGATTAGGATTTCGTGCTGGCTTAGAATTAATTAAATACTTATATTTAATTCTAACCCAAAAATGTTGATTGGATTAAATTTCTCACTACGTAAATATTGAAATAAAACCTCATCTTGCTATTTAGATTTTTAGTTCATTACCACATTGAGATATGTTTAATATTTTAACGAATTGATTATGATAATTTGTACATGTATCTATGTCCATTTTACGTGTGTTGAAAAAAAAAAGAAACCGTTTACTGGATTTACACCATTTCACATTACTGTTATAATGTTTTTAATAGTCATTTATAGACATCGGATTATATGCATTTGCATGTTTGCATATGCAAATGCATATTTTGGCATTTTTTCACTGATAGTGCATATTTTGATACTTTTTCATTGATACTGCATATTTTCATGTTTGGCATGTTGATTTACGTAGAGAACGGCCTTCCAAGTTCGCTATCGCAAAATGTTCGTGGTAAAATAGATGCATTTTATGCAAAATCATTGGTTTGGAGGCCATCAAGAAAATTGACGCATTTATCCGATGATCTACCGGACAAACTTTACCTGAAGTGGTTTCTGCAGAGATGGCGCCAAATTTTAAGTTCTGTCCGGTAACGTGTCAGTTGACGTTGAAACGTCACAAGTTTGCTGTAGAAAACTTTGAAAAATATATTGTTGTTTACTGCCATATAAACGAAAATTCTAATTTGAATGTTTTTTGACTGTGCAATGTGCATAAATTGGTACATATTTCGCCCTGATAGTGCATATGTTAGTGCATATTTCGCCTTTTTTTAGTGCATATTTGCATGCATATTTTGGCATTTTGATAGTGCATATAATCCGATGTCTAGTCATTTATATGTTCACGTGAAATGAAAATTATAAGTACAAAGCACGTCCATCGCGATAACTTCACCGTCTGCGTATTTATTCCCAGCATTCGAGAATCGAGATACACAATGACGCTGCGTTAGAGCACACTCCGTAATCTACATACCTGCGTAGTTTGGCCTGTCCACGGTACCGACCTCTCGTGGGAATAAAGTGTACTTGGAATTACATATTTATATTCCTGACTTGTACTGACGTCGCAACCTCTAATGTAGTTTTAACAGCCTTCAAGAAGCGTGGAAAACATAACTAGACGGCACTTAATAAATTATTCTACGAATAAGGAAAATTATAGCCCGGTCTACTCACCTTCTGACGCGAATGTCAATATAACACTTTGTTACAAAATTACAACAGCGCACGAAAACTACAAGGAAGGGAAAATTAAGTTAGTGCCAAATAAACCGCCCCAAAATCAAAATATGTGTCTAAGGCAGCGGTTCTCAAACTTTTTTAGTGACGGAACCCTTTTGGAAAGTGAAACACTTGACGGAACTCTACAAAAAACAGCAGTTTTTAAAATTATTCTTTATCCACCCGTCCGTCCATGTATTCGCCGCGTCAAAACGTTCGATCAGAGATTGGCGTTTTGTTTTTTTTTCTAAATTCTTGCGGAACCCCTGCAGGGTCATCACGGAACCCTGGGGTTCCGCGGAACACACTTTGAGAATGGCTGGTCTAAGGCATAAATTAATAAAAGTGAATTAATCAATCATGCCGAATTAAAGCAATAAACAAGTCGACCTTATATGTATTATAATGTCTATCACCTTCGAGAGGAAGGACTACCTTATGCCTACAGTACAGAACGTCTAGTGTATTCAAAACGATCATGGAGTTGATAACGATTCCGTTTGCGAATCAACGCGGAATTGTATGGAGACGTGTCGACCGCGGCAGTTGTGCAAACGTTCCGCTTGGCGGCATTGTCTCAGTTTCTATACAGTTTTGCGATAATTCGCAAACGTAATCGTTATCGAATTCATGATCGTTTTGAATACGCTAGACGCTCAGACTAGTCTTGTTATTGTATCTTGTCTCGATTACGAAATTTAAACTCGCCTACTGTTTATTTCTGCCTTCTGCCTTTGACAACAAATGGCCGGCTAGTGACGGGTAGGCACGGAACGTAACCAGCAGTAATTATTGTCAATCATCTACTCTTTGTAATTCTATTGTAGCTATTGTCTGTTTATTCGACTCATACACTCACTCCCGACCCGTCATATCTTCATATTTTTGATTAGGTATCTACATGGGCCGTTCTCCAGCCGTACGATTTTTCGTGTTCTCAAGTTCAACTACCTGTGAAATCCAAATTTTAACAGATAACCTTATAAAAAAAATATCTTACGTAATTCACACTTTATTCTGCTCAGAATAAGTCTAACAATAGTATATTCTTATTATTAAATGCGCGAAACAAAAATCTAAAGTCAGAGGAGTCCACATTTTGGCCTTGTCCCACCTCCAAAATTTGTTAGTTGATGACATATACTTCGAAAACTAAACGCGGAAACTATAAGTTTTTGTTGTTCACAGCAAGCCAATTATATGATAAATGAAATCCTATTGCCTAAATAATTATTATTACGTTAGTTTATTTTTAAAACCATTTTTAAAAAGTGTCCTGAGTTTTGCGTCTTAACCTAATTTGGCCATAAAACGCGTAGTACTGCTCAAACGCACACTCCGAGAGACATCGACGATACGTTCGTAGAAAGAGTCTATCACGCCGCGACGGCTAAATAGTGCGAACCTGTGACTTATTGTGTCGCTGCCAAATCACGAAGGAAAGAAAACAACACGATTTTTTTGTCACAGTTGAAAGTGATTACCGTTTTATTTTTTCTCGCTTGTTTTGTTGATATATTTAACTCGGATTATTTTGACATATTAAGCAGTGTTATAATTACCTACACAAAAAATATTGAGTTCTTATTATTAACCGTTTTGAAGTAATTAATTAAAAACTAAATTGCTCACGTGATTACCGCAACGGTGATTACCGTTATTTGAGTGATCTCCGTCGTTTTATAGACGTGGTTATCACTATATCGGTTATTTATTGAGTTATTATTGTAAAAAATAAGTTTTAAATAGTGTTTCTTTTGATTATGAATATTACTCTGTGCAACACAAAAAAAAATTACACCTAATTAAAAAATAATAATTTCACGTATCTTTTTTCACATCAATGGCTATCATAAATTAAAATTATTATACTATTACTCAAGATGTTTATAATTCAAGGCTATAAAGAGTCTTGTGGTATCAATCAAAAAACGTGATTTCATCCCATTATTTGTACTTTTGTGATTACCGTATTATATGAAAAAAGAAAATTTTATTATCTCGATAATTATAAGGTTTAAAGTGATGCCTCCTTTTGCAAAACGTTTGAGATGTGAAGCATTATTCGATTTATTCATAAAAACACAGATTAACATAAAATGAAATTATGCTACGGAGTGTCACGCAAAACTGCCTTGCTCGTGGAATGGCCCACATATTCAATTTACATACACTCGGTATCCACTCCTATGTTTCCAGGCAGATTCGTGGTTATAAATTAGAATGAATATTATTTAAATAAGTGTTATTAAAGAAGTTCGTAAGCTTAATAATGACGCCTTGATGCCATCTACATTATTATTGAGGCAGCGTGGTGTGAGCAGGAAATTTACTTTAGTTAAGCGAGCTTTCAGCAGCTGTTGTGAAGCTGCACAGTCAGTATTCTTTGTGTAATGAGTCATGTTTAATAAAATTGTAAAATGACCATTTGCCTACTGTAACGGAGGACCGGTCGGCGGGGAAGCCCGACGGATATTGACATTCTGTCTCCGTTCTCGATGGTTGCCGCTGCAGTCAACCCGCGCCCATAAATAAAGGATTCAGAGTAAACATTCCTCGCCTTTTACATAAATAAAGAAGGAAACATGGGTGATTGTACCTGTAGTTAGAGCACATAATACAGTAATGTTGTCACGAGGCTAGCCAAGCCGGCAGGACTGTTCAAACACCAACCTCACATACTTAGTTGGTAATAAAACGTCGAGGTTTTTGTTAGCGTGGGGGTGATAATATGAGACTACTTACGCATTAGATACTTCCATATCGCTAAACAATAGCTGACTTGTAGTGTGGTAACCACATGGTAACATTGTTTGGCACGCCTGAGGTCATCATTACAAGTAGGAGTTTCATTAACGCCACATCCGGAAAACGCGCTTATTGTACAGATTTTTTTAATGTTTACATTATTATTGGAATACTAAGTACATATATGCATATTAGTCGTAAGTAGTGAGATAGCGTCGTAAATCTGTAGGATAATAAAAAAAAAGATCATTGGAAATACGTACTTAAATAGTTTAGAACTCTTGACCTCTCTGTTTGGCTGAAATAACTTATTCAATCTACCATTTTTACATAAAAAAAGAAAAGACTATATGTATAGGATCCTTCCTATACATATAGTCTTTTCTTTTTTTATGTAAAAATGGTAGATTGAATAAGTTATTTCACCTTACGAGAACCTCCTTAATTTGAAGTTGGTGAAAGAGTCGATTTGAAACCTATAACCGTGAAAAATAACACTCGAAAGTGGAGAATAACTGTAGAATTTGAAATATCTGTGGAATTGTGGAAATGTTACGGGCATATTGAAAATTAATGCATACGGTAATATACGCGAGCAATAGCAATTACTACGCGGATTAGCACTGATTTTAGCTGTATCTTCGCACGCTCGACTATGTGGAAAGTCTAAACCATGATAATGTATTTGTGAATTTGAATTTGATTTATGTATGTATGATGTTTTTATATTTGACGGTAGTCCTAAAGTCGGGTCCCCGGGGCCCGGCGCGCGCGGCGGCCCGCGGCATTGACACTGGCTCGCGCATGCGTGCACGCTACGCCTCAAAAATTCCGTTTTGTAATTGTAATAACTTTCAATGATTCGTTGGTACGCCGCGCGTGGCCGTGAAAGCATCGTCGCCGCCGATACCGCGGACACTCTAGCGCACTATGAGCTCATTAAAATTATTTTGCAACTAACGCTAGGTAATCTAACTGAACATTATTCATACTTAAACCTAATAACTTGCAAGAAGTTGATATGAGGCAACGAAGTGTTCTTGTTCCATTTTGTTACAAATGCACATTAAGGATTTCCCAAGCACGATTGTTGTAAAAATAACCGGATAAGTTTGGTAATTTCCATGGGGTCGAGTGTTAATAAAACATATTACGCTGATACAATTTCTCGGAACATTGGGGACATTCCTTTCATGACATGGGGCAAGTCGCTCGTACGCAATAAGTGCAGTTCATTTCCAGCAAGTGGAGCGTTGAAAGTGAAATGAATCAGCTCGCTCTCGGCGGGCCGCAGCCGCAGCCTGTTTACGTTGCAAATATGTTACTTACGTTTAGTTACTCGGTCAAAACGACGGATTCATTAAGATTTGGCTACGCAATGAATGAAATAACAGGCAGACCTTGAATCAATCCCACTTATTATGTCGATATGTTCTTCGGCTGCAGCATGACTCATTATTTAGCAGCGCAGTGATTTTATTCACTACAAACACAATTTGCACTTGACCTGCGAAGTTGTTTATTGAGACCGAGATTCTCCGGATGCGCGGGTCTGTGTGAATGATTTGGCTCGGGAAGGGGTCACCGAAGACCATCCAATTGCTTGGTTCTTTTGTTACCAAGGTAAAAAAATTGCAACAGTGACAACGTGTCTACATCTCTTCTCTACCTACATCTCTTCACCTAGGGGTATGTATACCCTTATACGTGTCTAGGGACAGTCATCAGTCAATTAAGCCATTATTGTTTCTTATTCGCGATTCTGCACAATTTTCAAAGACATCTGTGGAGAATATTGCGCAGAATCACGAATAGGAAGAAATAATAAGTGTTGAATAATCCTTCTCTAGATAAAACTTTAATTAAAATCTAGGCTCGGTGCAACGAACTCTAGTACTGTGACTCATACTGATTAACAGGCTTCCATCTCCATAACTACTTCGTTACTGACACCGCACGATAGTATCGTACCATCTACAGAAAATTGACGTCAGCCTCGAGTGAACGTCAAAAATAACGTCCAGGTTCTTATACTTACTAATCAGATTGCGCGCGCGGCTCGGTACCTAGCACAAGGGCGAGCGCGAGATGGTGCAATTGAAATCAGGGCTGTGTTATTCGAGACTGCGAAAACTTAAATTAGCGTATCGCCGCTGATCAGTATTTGAATGGGCAGTTTACATTGGTTATCGGATGTATTTGGGTTCTGATGGAGCCGTGATAGTTTTGCGCAAGACCCGGAGGCATCGCGATCGACCCTGACCTCAATTCGGGCGCAATCATTTTGCAACGGTCGCCGCGGGCGCGGCCGCCGGCGCGAGCCTCGCCGGCTCAAATGTAAACATTTGCAGGCTGCGGCGGCGCAGCGCGAGGCCGGCGCGGACGTGCTGCGCCCGCGACGGGCCCGTACTTAGGGCCTCCCCTCACCCAGCGATACGGATTCAACACAAACACAAAAATATGTATGTCCGTGAGAGCGAAGAGGACAACGACGCGTCGAAGGGGTTCAAAGTCGATCTGAGCCGATTTGACTGTCGATCTCACGTTGGTGTGTGTGGGAAGGCCTTTACTGTTGTTTTATCAAGTTGTGTTACATCCGACCTTAGTATAATGTAGGTTTTTCACGACAAAGGAAAGTTAAAAGTGAGTTCATTCGGCGTCTGATAGTAAACGACCGCTGTTAGCTGATAACTGCAACATATAAATACTGTTGCAATCTTAGAAAACAAAGGTTCCCCCAATTTCTTCAGCTTTCGTTATTTCTTCTCCGAAAGTCAATAAGCACTGCTGTTTAATGACAGCATTAGCGTGAAATAGATTTTTGAAATAACTGGCTATAAAGCTGTTTGTTGATAACAAGATTTACGAGTAAACTAGTAGTAAGATAATTATCTTTAGCTAAGTACCTCTACCTACTCATGTAGCCTTAAATCTACATATTTAGCTTTAAGCGGAAGTGCCAAAATAAGACTCTACATTTCTGGCCAAGTGGGCTCTATACTCGCGTAATTTACTCTACCTAAGTTAATATTTTGACGTTTGATCACGATCAGCTCATTAGACGAGGTACGAGCACAGAATGTTCGATTTGTTTGATATTTCGAGTAAACGCAAAACCGATTCGAAGTCGTCTGTTGGTTTGGCTGTCAGTAATAAATCCGCGGAAGTAAACAAACGTTACACAATTTGTTTTGTTTGTTTACATACTGTTGCGTAAATAAGACACCTCATGTGCGAGACTCGCATTATCTATTGTGCTATATCTCAGAAACTTCTCAAATTTAGAATGTGTTCGATAACAAACGTTAAACTATCTATTACAGTTCTGTTTGCTAGTAACATATTTATGTTATCGTTAATCATCTGCGCAGGATTCGTTTACAGCTATCTCATGGGAACTAAATACTGCTAATCTCTGCTCCAAATTTAGTTGAAATTTGTTCCTTGATTGTATATCGATGTCTTCATATTTAACTAGCCAGATGTTTATATATAATACGAATGAAAGTTACAATTTTAAACTTAATTTAATTTTAATTTCCTAATTGCCTCGATTAGAGTTCAACGCGCTGGAAACTTTGGAGCCCTGTTGTTGCGAATTTTTTTTTAGGATATTGAGTTCAATACATAGTAGAAATTAGAAAAGTTTGGCGATAAGGCGAAATAGCCTTAATAGTCGTAAAAGGCTTAATGTTTCAAAAGAATGACGCTTTGCAAAAGCAAAAAAAAAATGATATGAGTGAAACCAAAATATTTTGAAAGGCAAATGATTTTTCTGTTATTTTCTACCAAAATTAATTGGTCAATTTTTTTCATTTTAGATCTAAACTTAAATAACTGACTTTTTTTAAACTTAACAATTTTGAGACACTAGAAGAACTGTGTGATCGCTGGGGAAACTTTAGGGAAACTGTGCTTATTTTTTTTGCTTCAGTTACAGGGCCCACCTTATTTGATGTTTGATTATTTTATTTACTTATCTAAGTGATGTTCATTGTCACTTCCTGTTTCCTTAGTTTGTGGGCGAATATATTACCGACCTTCCAAAGTATAAGCTTACTTTTCCGACATATTAGTTTGATGGCCTTCGATTTGGTTAGATTTGCATAATATGGTTTAAAAATACGTTTTGGCAATAAAACTTGCCAATCTAGTGCTCCAATGAGGCAACAGCGGCATCGTGGCGTAAGTTGCATAAAATTTATACGTTTATCATTTAAAACAAATAACAAAAATAGTTACTTTACAGTTAAGAAAATCCCTGTCCATAGTGTCCAAAAGGAACGCTTTTATCATATGTCATATTATTCCTAAAATGTACATTGACCATGAACTTTATTTTTGAGTTATTGATACAGCGGCCTTACGACCTGTTTATCAATATTAAAATAATGGTCAAAGTCCAAAGACACCGATACCGAATTTAATGATTTAATTGGTCTTAAATCATAATTACAGAACAGGTGCCGGTGAACCAGTTCCTACATAAGCAAAAAAGTTTTTATTTTTAGTCATATAAACTTGTTGCTGAGCTCCGTTTTCCCAAAGCCACATGTGTAAAAATGCGGCCCGAAATCGATCAACCTCTATTTTGCTACAAAAATTAAGTGTTTAGAATTATTTACAAAAAAACTCCCGCAAAAAGATTACTAGAGAATAAAGGAAAAATTATCCCTCATTATTAAGTCATTACTTCCATTGTTTGCCCGGATCACTCAAAACAACGACTACTTAGTTAAAAACGAATTTGGAGACTTAAGTCTTTTTATTGACTTCCTTATGGCTTTATTAATGCGACTAATGATTAATTGACTTTATCTGATCGCCTAATTATCCCATCGAAGTGTCCGTGGGCTCAGAGCTAAGGCACGTGGTACACTATTATCTTTTCTATATTGCAAAACGTGACCTTGATTTTTAAACGTTTGTTAGTAAACGCGAACTAATGCCATAATTACTCCTGTTAAAATTGCTATTATGACACTGCAGCAATCTATCTAACGGTTCGGATCGGCGTTTGCGACATGGCCGAGTCTTGAAACATTAGAGGCATTTCATAATAATTGGAATGCACGTATTGTAACAGGTAATTATTGCGATCAAATGTGTTTCCTTTTGTTTTTTGCGACTCAAGGTCAGTCGACTTATTTAACATTTGCGAATTACATGTATACCTCCGTATATTTTGTGTTATTTATTAAAATTAATCTTGCTTTACAAATTTTTGGCCTTGACACTAAGGCCAACTATCCACGAGCTGCATAGACGCTGTAAAACCACGCCTTGCGCGAAACGCAGTCCGCCCTGCTGGGGCTGTCCACGCAGTGCAGCGTACGCTTGCGTATCATATGTATGAGTAGGTATATGTATAATATAACCTGCATTTTCCCTCATTCACGATGATGTCATCCAACGATGAAGATGTTATTTTGTCTTATTATTATCTTCGAAGTCACACCCAGAAAGAAATATAAATTGAGGCTGTTCGTAGTTGCAAGGAAAATTATCAGAGGATGATAAGTAAGATGTTTGAAACATCTTATTGTGGAAGGACATTTAATTTCTTTGAACTAAATTTGTTGCCGTTTGCGGCAGGAAGCTTCTTGCATGCAGCGCCCCTGACGCTGGTTTTGTATAAGGAAGCTTGCATGCAGCGCCCCTGACGCTGGTTTTGTCTAAGGAAGCTTGCATGCAGCGCCCCTGACGCTGGTTTTGTATAAGGAAGGTTGCAAGCAATATAATAACGAACACGCGTTTATCTCCGTAATTAGGCTCAATTGTTTTTTCCATGGCACTTGTCAAGATTTTCAAACCTCAGCTACGTCAGATTTCAAATTCATTATGTATTTTATTTCGTCAAATACAAATTGTATTTAAATTACTATCGAAATTCGGAATATTTTCAGATGATTTTTGCTCGGGTATTGGCAAATAAAATAAACGAAAACGTCTATCTTTATTACACCCTTAACAGGGTCTGGAAGTGAATACTCAAAATGTGCAGATTATGTTTTCTAAGTTTGCTTGGTTCTTCCCGTAAAAAACTACCACATAGGCATAGGTATCAAAACTTGAAAAAGGCGAACAACGAAGGTAGCCACAGTAACTCTCACGTACTTAGGTACGTGACCAAAGGTAATGAGTTGCGTATATATACTGTGTATGTGTTTGTAAGACATTTAAGACATTTTTAGACAGCACATCTATCCTCTTTTTAAGCACAGTTACAGTTATGTTCGAATACGTGCGCGTCGTCCCCGGCTAACCTTAAACGAGATGTCCTGATTGTAAATCAGTGCACGACCAGCCTTAGCCGCAACACCTAGAAACATGTTAATTCGAACAACGGCCTTATCACCAAACGTGCCGTTTGGTTGGAGACTATTCCAGCGATCGGTGCTCTTAATATGTCAGATAAGACCAAACGAGTAGGTACGTCGTGCTACAAGTAATCATTGCAAGGCATTACAAAATCTAGCGATATGCAGATTATTATTAAATTTTGGGAATACAGGCGTGAGTATATATGTATGTATATATGTATATGTATATATATGTATATGTATGTATGTATGTATCTATTTGCTTTTTTCCCGCCTATTGTTTAATTTTTGACGTGACAACGTCTTAAATTAGGTTGAGCTGGGAGTCCCTTATGAAAAAGTGTAACGTTCGGTAACGTTACGATGACGTCATACTATTTTATGCGTCCCATTCCCAGCAAACCAATTACGTTGCAGAAAGTTTATCAGAATTTCAACTTCATTTCTAAGCCTTCGATAGCTCAGTTGGTATAGCGGTCGCCTCTGAACCCATAGTTCGCTAGTTCAAATCCGGTTCGAAAGAGTTCTTTTTGTATTTTATTTTTTAGTGCATTAAGTGCTATAAAATATGTTAATTATATTAAAATATTGAATGAATATACTGTAGTAATTCATTAAAAATAAAATTAAATAAAATTAAAAAAAACTTTTGAAAAATGGAAGCATTCCATCAGTATTTTCTTATGACGTACGGTAAGTCTTTAAGTTAAGATGTCAAATCGTATAGGACATAAGGTAGCCTAGGCCAGCCTGGGTTGTGTGAGTTCACGGGTTTGCCGCTAGATGGCGTTGAAATTAATTTAAAATAATTGGTATACGAGCTTAAATGATTTAATTAAAAGAAAAAGTATAAAAATATACCTCTAAATTGCGACGACACGTTTGAATATGCTGTAGTAATTTATTTATTAAATTAAACGTTTAATATATGTAAGGGTAGACCCGTCCCTTATGATGTTGTTACTAATAGATATATGTCTGAAATAAAATTCAATTTGGATAGCTTCACAATTGTATTTAGAAAAATATGTACAAAACAAAAACAATTAAAATTATAAACAACTAACTTAAAAAATAAACTTAAATCTTCTGTTTTACGGTTTTGTAATTTGTTCTTCCCTACCTTGGCAAAAGAAATAGTTGAGTAATGGCTTCAATTACGTTTAAAACATCGTCTCTAAACATCTAATCTATGCACCCCCGAGGTATGGTTTCGTTTCCTCGCTGTATCGCAATGCTGATGCGTTGAGCGAGGTGGCTGCCAGCTCTTCGGCCTCCGGTTGCATCAACCAGCCGCTTGGAGAGCTCTTTCATTAAGTTGGTGGCGCTGGAACCCCAAGGAACTAAGGTCTCGACTCGGAATGGTAAAAAAAGGTATTCTGGGCCGAATATTCCTTCTTCCTACTATACGAATGAATATTCACTTTAAAATTATTTTACCACTCAAAGTCGTTGTCACGTAAAACTTTCGCCCGTATACCGACTTTACAGGCAACCAGTTTTTTAGGGTTCCGTACCCAAAGGGTAAAAACGGGACCCTATTACTGAGACTTCGCTGTCTGTCCGTCCGTCTGTCTGTCCGTCTGTCTGTCACCAGGCTGTATCTCACGAACCGTAAGAGCTAGAGAGTTGAAATTTTCACAGATGATGTATTTCTGTTGCCGCTATAACAACAAATACTAAAATTAAAATAATTATTATAATTAAGGGGGGCTCCCATACAAAAAACGTGTTTTTTTTTTGCTCTTTTGGATCTATTTAAATAACTGTAACAGGTAAATACTTGAAATGCTCACAGAATATTTAATTAAATATTAACTTTAAAAAGAAATAATTAAAATAAAATAAAATTAGTATTTAAGGGGGGCTCCCATACAAAAATTCTGATTTTTTGCAGTTTTTGGTACGGAACCCTTCGTGCGCGAGTCCGACTCGCACTTGGCCGGTTTATTATTAAATATTCTCGTCCAAGTCGTGTCATAGTATCAGATATCCATCTAAATAATAAAACATCCCTCCTAATCCTAGAGCACTTATGACAAGAGGGATGAATGCCAGAATATAAGCAGATATATAGTTAGTTATACGGCGTGATGTTTATATGTTTAAAACCTTGTTATTTCAACAATACAGACAATGCAGAAAGAAATGGTTAAGAGCTGGATGGGCGGGGTAGAATGGCTATTACCTTCACGCATTGTCATTATACATATTTATGTTGATTTACATGCTAAGGTTGAATCTTAAAAATAAATACAAAAAAAACATTGTACTTACATGTACATTATTTTCATTGCTAAATTTTTTAACTTGTGTAAAGGGAATGTTTAGTTTAGGGTATTTTTTACACAAATAAGAAACCTCGCAAGTCCTAATCGCACGTGCACGGCTTTTTTTGCATTAAATATTTTTTAATGGCAATTATTTTATTTTTCGCTTTTAAGAGGGTGAAATCGAATTGGTAATACAAAATAAGTGTTTCTAATTTAGCTAATGCCAGCGTTAGCTGAATTATATTGTCCAGACAATGTAATGCACTAACTCAATTGTTTTAATTAGTCTAATGAAATTTGAGTTGTCCATACATTGAGGTTGTGATTTCGTTCCACCTTAGGTAGTATGGATGTCCTAAATTTTATCAGGCAAATTTTCACAATTAAAATAATGCTTTATGTTGCGCAACTTGCGCAGCATTAACTGAGTAAGTAGCATTAATTTTGTGGTTTAACAATTTGATTTCACCCTATATAATAAGTACAAGAAAATTAAAGACACGCTGTCCGTACCTACTCAAACGTAGATAGTGTCAAGTTCAGTGTTACTTGTTTGCAAGTATGTATTCGACCGACTAACATCCATAACTAGTAGTTTTTTTCCGCAATCAGCAAAAATGATGATTGATGTTGATAATTTTTGTTACTCTACCAAATTAACATTGAAGACCTAGACCAATTGGCATTTTAAAAACTATTTAAATTATTTAATTTTAAACTGATTCAATCTACCTATTACATACGTAATCCGGATATACATATATATTTTTATTAAATTTGCATCCTATAGTTAGGCGCGGCAACACGCTTCCGTCGCTTCGCGCGCGGTATAGGTACCTAGTCTTTACTCACTATTTTCTGACGTCTCTAATTAGACAGTGACGGATATAGACTATCTCGCGCGTATCTCTACTCGCGCCTTACTGTGCTAAGCCCCCTGTTTATACGTATATTAATACCGGATACTTTAATTTTATTGTTTTTTAAGCAAAAATTGTTCATGTTTTACGTATGTCATGGAAAAAAATAACGTAATTAAACGAAACGAACGAAAGGATCTAAATATTTTTTGCGGGTAGTTGCTGGTTGGATAGACGATTCACTTAATTTCATGATTTAATTTGATTGAGATTTACACAGACATTACACAAAACATCAATACCTTGTGATAGTCACGATCTTTTAATTAGCTGTCAGTAGATGCTGTGGCACAGATAGGCAATAAAATTAATTTGTTTACTGCGTTTACGTTTACAGGAAAACGTTGATATGACAGTGCAAATTTGGTTTTACAAAAAGACTAATCTGCCTAAAGTTGACTTTTAATAATTATACGAAGCTGCGAGACAGGGAGGCGCTTCTCGGCACGGGCAGCGTCCCGGCCCACGCGGGAGCCACGGCCATGTGGACGGCCCCAATTCACAAAATTGGTCCCCACAGTGATAATAATGTGAGAGCAATAGTTAACAGTATAAAGATCAGTTGTCTGTTAAGAAAGACCGTACATTAACAATTAGTAGTTCTCCGAAATATGGATAGGGATCGAATACTAGGTAGTTTTTTGGTTAAGTAGTTGGATTTATTGGTTTTAAGTACGGTCTTATCCAATAGTATCAATAAAATTAATTAGGTATTGTCGCCTGTCTATATGAGTTATATTTACTCCACAAAGTTATAAAACGTAACAGATTAATTAAAACCTTTTTTGCGTTTATTTGGTACTACGAGTACTGTTAAAGGCAGCTATGTCTATCATTTACCGGTGGCATTGCTAGGTTTTTCACGGCATTGTCAGGCATGCAGCTACTCGCATTTCGCCAGTTAATCTGCCGTCGAGCGTCCAGTCAGTGTCCGCTGGGCTGGCAGAGCGACCTTACGTCACGAGCCTACGCCTCGCACACGCGGCGGGAATACTAACGCCTGCAGAACGCCTTGGGGGATCCTTGGCTTCAAAACCGAGCTCCTTTCTTAGTCGGCGGTTGCGTTCACTACTATTTGTTTTCTAGTAATCAGAACCAATCTAGCGACGCCTGTGGCAGCACGGCGCTGCCGTCGGACACTCGTAGAGGATGCGCTTCAATCGCGGGATGTCCTCGGCACGGAATGTTGACAAACTTTGATCATATTTTGTAATCGCGATGCACTTTATCGAGCGCTGCCTCAAAACGGCAATAAACTGCTATAGCCTTAGAGTACGTTGTTCATTATTAAACATAAGTCGTGTTTGAAGTTTTACAACTCACGTTTTGTTGTCTTTTGCTTACTTAGTTTATCATTTTACTTTCATTCATTCATAACATAGGTACAACTAATTTAGTTAACTTGGAGAGTATCTACTGTTGTTACTTTTTTCTCATTGTCTGTTTCTGATCGACCTTTAACCTGTTGCCGTCTCATCTAGCAATTGCGATAACGTTCATTAGCACTTCGCTTGGAAAATTGGATTGGATCATTCACGGCGAGGCCACCGGGAGGTACCTGCCAGGCACTCGAATCCGAACACAGCAGTTGTGAGCACTACCCGTAGTTACTTAAACTACTGAAAATATGTACCTGTCTACCTACGAATGGTAATGAATCGATTGGATCTCAATGGAGATTTCATTATTTAATAACGAGCTGTTACCCGCGACTTCGTCTGCGCAGAATAAGTATTTCGGATTGCGTGGCGTAGAATATATGGCATTAAAATTATCACACAAATAATTTTTGAATCGTGACAGATTCTTGACAAATATAACAGCTTTTTTAACAAATCGCTAGCACCTTGAAAATTCGCAAAACAAACAACCGTCAACGACGTCTGCCCTCACGCGTCTGCCCGCGTTCGGGTCGCGCACTCAGCGACGCGTGACGTATCTGTCCCGCGCATGCGCGCCGCGCACCACGCTTGCCCGCGCATGCGCGCCACTTCAACGGTTTTGACAGCGGACGCCAAAACTCGCAAATGGTAGATTTTACCCGACTTACTTGAGAATTATCGTCGTATATTGGATAATTCACAGAATATCATTACAATTTGTAGCCTATGTGTTATTCTGATGTATAAGCTACATTATTGTAAAGTGTCATTAAAATCCATTCAGTAGTTTTTGCGTGAAGGAGTAACAAACATCCATCCATCCATACATCCATCCATCCATCCATCCATCCATACATCCATCCATACTCACAAACTTTCACGTTTATAATATTAGTAAGATCTCTTTACTGAGCGCCTCTGAACCAATAAATAAGGTTCCACATTCTTATCAACGTAAAAGCCTATAGCTAGTTTGCGATATCTAATCTCATCACAGAGTTCTGATCAGTAACTAGTGAAGGTGTTTCTTCTTGAACTAAGTTGGGTGCGTCTTTGGTTTGGAATCGAAGCAAAAAATTAACTTCGCGATCTGATGGAATGTTATTAAAAATGTATGAAGATACTGTTTTACCACTGAATTAAGATGTAGATGCTAATTCTTCTGCCGTACATAGTAGATTTAAATCGAGTGAACTAGCACTTGGTGCTTACCAATGAGCGATATGTCTGCACACTTCCGCTGGTTCTTCCAGTTTTGGCACAGTCACTACCGGGTGGTGGCACCACGGGATGCTCGGAAATGATCGGCGCCAAGCAGCGCTGTTCGGGGGCAGAATGCGCGCGCGCCTGCGATCGGCTGGCAGGTGTGCTCGGTACTGGCGCCGCGCGCCGAATCCTCGCACTTTTATCACATCGCATGCGTCCGCGCCTTAAACTTGACTTTTCGCGCGTGAGATCTGTGTTCGCACTTCGCACCTTCGGCCACCACGCGCTTCAGGTTCTTCAGAATTATTCAGTGCTTCCAAGACGTACTTTATGCTATCCCGCTAATATACTGTGTGTATCGGGATTAGAATAATACCTCTCCATTTCCTTCGTGGATGTCGTGAGGCACGATTAAGGATAGGGTTTAAATATGCTTTAGACGACGGGATATCGACCTGCAACTGTTATACCTCTTCATATATTTTTAATACCTAAAATTGCTAATAGTGGCTACGAATTGTGAAATAAGTAGTCTTGGTACTAGTTAATACTGCGCAGACGAGGGAACGGGCAGAAACTAGTAATGATATTCAATGGGCATCGCATTAAATAGGTATTCGTCTACAAAGTAATCTTATCTTTATCACAATACCTACTTTGTAATGTGAGTGAAACATCATCTTAATTGTTTTCAGAAATATTAATTTATCGAGATCAGTAGGTATTTGTTTTAAACTAGCAATTATATTAACTTTCAAGTCCCTTTTTCACAAGTTTTAATAACATATACAACATAGGTACCATCGCGTACAGGGATTGTTGAGCCACTTACCTACGTTTGTAACTTGGTCGTGTAATACTAATCCAATAGCTGACATCTAGTCGGTCACATCGGTCATTGATTACACGTCTAAATTGCGAACAGTGGCGAGTGGCTCAACAATCCCGGTTCGTGACTGTACATACATTACGCCTGTTTTCCTGAATGGGGTAGGCAGAGCACACGAGGCGCTAATTATAGGCCACAACTAACAATAAGTCACCACTTTTAGCATATTTTTAAATTGCGTGAATAACACTTCTCCGTTTCTTCCGTGGATGTCGTATGAGGCGCCTATACGTTAAGGTATATTTTACGCGACGGACTAGCACCCTGTGACTATGGTATGTACTTATATTTACATTATCTTTGAATTGAAAACCTAAAAAATATGCTAGAAGTGGTTCAATGACATACTACTTATTTCAATAAAAAATGTTTTGTTTCGTTATTTAATGTATGATGGAGTGGTGATAATGTTCTTCTTCTTAGGGTTCGAGTATACTTTGACCTTCATAGAACAGATTAAAGGATTACCTACTTGTGTTGATGAAACGAACCAGCGTTTATGTGGGAATAGTAATAGTAAGGTTTATGTGACATGTGCGCGTGTGTTTTTCCGACGTAGAATTAGTGTTGCATATACGAGTACCTATTAGCTGTAAGATTATTGCGCGTAAAGTTATGAGTTATGATTATATGTATATTTACTTAAACAGCTCAACTATAGGCGTGATTGTAGATATGTATGTATGCTCAACTATATCACAAAATGGTTGGCCACAGCACCTACACGAATACATACATACATAAGTCCCTGTGTTCCCAACGTTATATAGTCAAAATCATGATAATTTACCGTTTTGTAGCGACTTACAGAAAAAAAATTAGGTTAAAACATTGATGAAAGAGCTATAATAGTACTAAATACAATAAGTACTAGATATATAATACTAGACTGCCGCCCAAAGCATATTTTAATAAATAAATAAATATCACTGGACAATTTTTACACCAATCACCTAGTCCCAAAGTAGGCAATTGCCTGTGTTGTGGGTACTAGACAACGGATAAACTTACATAACAAACATTCGTGTTCATCATACAAACATCTGAACCGACCGGGGTTCGACCCCGGGACCTTAAGCTTCACAGTCAGGTTCTCTAACCGCTGGGCTATCCGGCCGTCAATTTAGACTATTTAGTCTATTTTGACTTATATCCGTCGCTTCTTACAATATTCATAGAAGAAATTGAGAGGTGTTGTTCTAAGATCGACACCACACGGGCAACCACACGAAATGTGAAATAAATATATTCTTTTAATTTCAGGCTGAAACGGGCTCGCCGGTCGGCGCCTTGGATCAGCCGGCCACACCATCCCTCCTCGGGTATTCACCAGAACTTTACCTATACTTTAGACCTTTAGGTACTTAAAAGATGGTAAACAATCTTGACGTGTCTTTTTATTTAAACATACACTTTATAAATCAAAATCTTTACATTTTACAATTTAGGTATGAAAAAATAATTTACTTTCATAATTGAATTTTATAGTGTAACGATTTTCATTTTCAGACTGTGTATTTCAATAAAAAGACATGGTAAGATTGTTTACCATCTTTTAAGTAACTAAAGGTCTACAGTATAGGGATCACCAATAAATTACATCACACGTTAAAGGGGAAAGAGGGGGTTGACGAAGTGTGACATTGTGTGACAGGGGGTGAGAGGAGCCATAAATTTTGAGAAGTCAATCTAAATATAAAACTACATAAGTCAATCATTTCTAAATGTTACATTGCTAAAAATTTAACTTCACACAAAGGAGGGGGGAATCCAAGCACCCCAGAATGTTTTCACCTAGTTTCAATATGTGTTT
>BHDV01001965.1:121812-170390 GCA_005406045.1 Adoxophyes honmai | reverse complement strand
AATCCGAAATTTACGCGAACGAAGTCGCGGGCGGAAAGCTAGTCTGTAATACACGGATTAAATGACAGATTCTGGTGTAGCGCCAACTGTCATCGAGTTATCTAAGCCATCGCTGTCAAAAACCGTTCTACATGTCGCTAACGGAGTTTCGAAGATCGGTTGCTTAAATACAACTTCCAACTTTTTCTCTGGGGACCAAAGTCCAGAACATCTGCCTGGAGAGAGATCTCCGGAGTCTTTTCCACATACTTATAACAATTTCATTTAAAAAAAATCTACTTTCACATAAACTTAACTTAATCGAAATCATTATTTCTAGTACCAAACAGTTATCATTATATCTTAAATATACTTAGTCATAGTCTATGAACGAATGTTCCAGAACTTCGAGACGTGCGTGCTGAGCGGCGACCGCGAGTGCCGCTACGTGGAGGGCGAGACGCACGAGGGCATCGGCGACCACCGCCGCCAGACGCTGTTCTTCTGCGGGCACGAGGCGCAGTGCACGTGAGTCCTACTTACCACTCGTTTCTCCATTGCCTTTGAGTTTGTTTTAAACGGAGAATGTGCAGTCCGAGGAATTGGTTCCTGATCCACCACAGACGTTGTCACATTGAACGTAACAAAGATTTCATTTGTCTAGCAGTGCAATGTCAACATGACGTTCACTGTTAATTGGTTAAATGGTGGGTCAGGTCAGGAAGCAATCGATTTGATGGTGCTATCTAAGATCTCTTTACAACTAGCTGGTTTCGGTCAGTTAATGTAGGTATACTTAGGTACGTTGATTCTAGAGAACATCAGTCTCAATTGTAGTTGGAACTTGGAACCCTTGATTGGCTGTGGCACTTTGAATTTTAGGATTAGCATACACTAACAATGAAAACGGCGTATCTTCTGCTTAGTGATGCATAATCTTATGGAAGGGAGGACTGCGAGTTACCCATCGTAACATCTCGTTCAGCTTTTGGCAGAACTACGATCTTATGCTTATGCGTAGAGATGTAGAATTCTGCGTTATAGAAATTTAGGAGACATACTTAAGAAATAATACTCAACATCTACTTCATTTACTTAAGTATCTTGACATAAAAAAAGTTTACTAAGTAAAACTTTGATTAGTAGTTCCGAGAGCACGTTCGGGAAGCCTGCAGGGGATCGTTTTTACCGAGCAATGTTTTTTCCTTTAAATATTGTAGACGAGGCGCTGGACCGTGGCGTTATAACGAGTTAACGACCGTCCTCGTGGCTGTAAAAACGCCCATGACATTTTATTAGCGCCCTAACAAAAAGTCTACACGTCTCATCTGCTTGCCACTTTTTCATAAACTGTACAGTTTCAATTTTCCAGCCGCAACGGTACTGTTTATAGAGCTCCAAAGCTTGTTTATGTAATGTACCTACTTAATGCGTACGAATCAATCAAAAATCCTCATTCCATAATCGGTCTAATACCGATTATTCAGATCGTGGAGAGATTCATCGCTAGTCATTTTGCACTCACTCTGGTCTTTTGCCCCGCCAATCGGTTTACCATTAGACATCTCCAGCTTTTCCTATTTCAGTTTTCAAGATCAGCATATACGTAATGAAGATCTACTGTTTTGCTATTTTCAGACCATTCAACAGCTTAGAGGCGCTTCAACGAGCAAAACGCGTAGTGGAACAACAATATGCAGTCGTAGGAGTACTGGAGGAGATGAATTCCACGCTACTAGCGTTGGAGCGTTACATCCCTCGCTTCTTCCGAGGCGCCTCCCGGCTGTACTGGGGTTAGTATCATTCCCACAAGTTTTACCTGTACATACCAAAAAACCAGTAAGTAGTTCACCTGACAAACGGTTACCATCGCCCTAGACAACACCGCAATTTCAGATTCGATGTCAGTCAAGAGATGGGTTGTTTTTTGTAATAGCAATTTCCTCGATCGTTGTAGATACCATCCTCGCCGGTATACATATAAGAGAGTGCTCTCTGTATTTTACTTTTGGTAAAGCACGTAATAGAGTTACGTTAATACAATGATCATGGGGCTTCTCCCTGCATAGCTAAGTACGAAATCAAAAATAATTCTACCTAGGACATCTAAAACGACAGTAACGCGAACCTACTCGTTGAAAATGTGCCACCGTCGTGCTATCTGGTTTTCTCTGACGCTTATGCTCATTTCAGGGCTTCGCTGAAAACCAGCGTTGCTGCACCTTACCGATGCAGCAACTCATGCTAAGCGAAGACCCATTTTTCGGTTCTCTTGCCAAGTCATACTATTGTACTAGTAATAAGTTTATTTTTTTTTTGTTATTTTTGTATGGTGATGGTTTGTGGACCCAAAAATAAACATTTTTTCTTTCTTTCTATGGTCAGCGCCTGATTTTACTATAATAGCAAAAACTATAACAATTACAACAACTGCAAGTCACTAAAAGCTATTCTTGCTATTGAGTAAATCATAAATTTTTGAGTTCGAACTATCTTTTGATATCCTGCTCTTTGCCTTTTGCAGAAGAACTAAACACCTTCAACCGCATCAATCGCAACGAGTTCAAGCCGCCAGTTTCCGAAGCCGTCAAGCAGTTGGTTCGCGCGAACTTCACTCGGGAGATCGAGTTCTATGAGTTCTGTAAGCAACGTCTGCACATGCAATTGAAGGCGCTAAGAGACCCCAGCATCACCCTGCCAGTGTCTCGGAGAGTGAGGCGAAGGGCCTTGAAACAGTCCAGGCGAGTGTTTAGGTAAAGCATTTAGGGAAGGTGACTCTTCGTTGCGGTAGTACAAAACATACTCGTGCTATTGTGGCTCTTCTCAGCAAGGCTTTATTCCAGTAGAGAGCTGTCTAATAATTTAGAGAAACCTCTCACATTTATAACCCAAGTACTTGATGAGAAAGAACAACAGTGAACAGCATGTGTTACGTTCATGGACCGTCCTACTGCATATTGAGAGCCCATTACTGTAATTTTATTTACAAGTGAATTGTTGCTACTGAACATTGTAAAATGTGACTTAAAGTTAGTTAAGTAGCAGCCAATATGGTTGCAGCCCCGGCAATAACTTATCATTAAGAAAGTAATCTATCTATAGATACGCCTACTAAATGTTTCACTAGGCGTTTGTCTGTTGTGTTGCTCTTAGATTTTTTACCTTTACACTATCATTGAAGATATTTGTGATTATAAATAAAAGTACCGGCGTGATTTATATTATTGTTAAGGATATCATCCGTGTATGTTATTCCATCGAACGAATCTTTACATGGTCAATTTCAACAAACTTGGTACAAACAATGTACCTACTGAATTGGCCAGTTTACAAAATTACCAAAGTCACATGATGATGAAATTGTTTAATAAGTACATAAGTAAATTTTGAAAACCAGTTATTATGTTCATAGCTCTTTCGAAGTGCTCGAAGATTCTTCTTGTGATGCTCCTGAACTATACTAGGTACTCAGAGTTTAATTATATTTTGATGTACCTACCTATTTTCAAGTCTGAATATTAATGTCAGTTCAGGTAATCAGCCCAGTTCCTATGGAGCGATAGATTTATTACAAGAAACTGTAAAAAAAACTTACGTACTTTCTTACTATTTATTTTGTACTTACCTAGTAAGATACTTACTTTTGCCAAATGTTGTGACAAATGCATACCATGAACACTTGTAAGTACCAACCATGGTATTTAAGACTGCCGGCTTGATGAAAGACGGAGATTGAAACCACCTTGAGCTCTTAAATTGATTTAATTGAGGCTTATACTCTAGCTGGTCAATCAGCTCGTATCACGAACATTATAGGTAGATATATTGTATTATGTCAGCCTGTTTTTGTAAAATCTGTGTATTAAGTACTTGACTTGTAGTAGTCGTAAGTTCCTAGGTATAAACTCATTTCTTTCAAATGCATAGACGATATTCTTCTCCACAAAAAAGTTGAATACGCTGCGTGTTGTGATTGGTCTTTAATCTATTTATTTCTTTTTGTCTAAGTATTATTAACTCTACTGTGGCAATATTTGTAACAATGACATATGAATAGAGTTTTTAGATATTTAATTTTTAGTTGTATTAGCTCTCGGTTTTGCAATATGTTGTAAATTTTATGCTTATGCGTAGACAAAACGAATACGGATGCTTGTGGGTAATCAATGAACGCCTTTTATTATAATTAGGTAAGTTTACTATCGAATGTTTATAAACTTTCAACGAAAGTTTGCTATCGTGTGCCCTCGCCTTGACTTTGGTAAAATATCCATAGGTCATTAAAGTTCAATCTTACACTATCTAAGCATTATTTTGAACCACAGCATTCAGTGCATATTGAGGGAATTGGTATAAAATGTTTGCGTCCGAATTGCAGTAAACAGTCTTGTTAGATCCGATTGGGAGGAATAGCCCTAGAATAAAAGCCATTTCGTATTTTAATAAACAGAACCAAATCAAAAGTTGAAGGATTCTAACAAGTTTACTTGCTAAGATTCACTGTCAATTATCCTTAACATAAGTATGTTATCGATGTAAGTACTGTGTAAGCGTACAGTTTTAAAACGTAAGTAAACATGGAACCTTCATAGCATATACCTACTTTAAGTCGTCATTGCTCTGCTCACAAATTGTTATAACAGCGGTTGAATGACCTCTGTGGTATTGTCCGCAAACACTGTACACAATAAATCGCGTGATCTTATTTACCGTAGCTTTGTACTCCACTCTACCTACTCATTCTTCACGTTTTCACTATCATCCATGAATTGTGATATAATTTTGCCTTCATGTAAATAATAATTAAGTTAGATTAGTTATTTAATTAGATACAATAGGATATTTTTAACACTACTTAGGGATCTTAGGTCATGATATTAATATTTTAATTGTAAATTATAAGCATCTTGGCGGTTAAGTTACAGTGGAATGTGTTTTAATAGATAAACTCTCATTACCTGTGGTTGTACGGCGTGTATATACAGAGCAATTGTGCAAATTATGACAGGTGTCGTATCCGGGGACTGAACGTGGAATCATTTCGTATTTATTTCAGAGTTACATACCTAGTACATTAAATTTATACTCAAATTAAGACTGTCGTTTCATTGCATCCCTGAAAGGTAAGGAGAGGTAAAACAAACACCAACGCATACAATATTATGCACATCAATTTATTATGTAGATAGTTATCCATAAAACAAGTGTCAAATAATAAAATTATTCATTAAATGGCATTTTGTTGTTGATTTAGTTGCTTAAAAAATTCATGTGGCCACATAAAGAATTCAGGTACATATACACATACGGAAAGGTCTAATAAATAATATGATATTTCTTACAATTAATAATAATTTAATTTCGTATTTCCTAAAACAATCGTTGATCATAATCTCGAAACCGAATCAACAACTAATATCAGTTCTTAGTATGAAAATATGTCATGTCTGCACGGCTATACAAAAATATAAAATATCCAGTTCATAACATCGATGTAAATAAGTATAAAACAGTTCGAGTAATCCACGCAGTTCCCTAGGCCAGTGATGATCTCTATAATACGGGCTTACTACCTACAACTCAGACATTTGCTCGCTAACTCTAACGATATTATTAGAAACTTTAATAACCGCCTAGCAAGGGTGAGATTATTGTGTCACCACGATATCTTCATTACCGAATATCTACAGTTCATAGAGTTTAGACGATAAAGTGAATAATCAATTAAATCTTTCTAACTAGGTGATGCTTTCGCTCATAATTCGACATAGTAGATCTATTACATAAGGCTTAGTTTTGTATAAATGTATTAAAATATGATAACATTCATAAATCTTCGCTTCGCCGTACGCATAACGGTTACAATTTACTGTCCTCGAGGACACTATTCTACTTTTACAAGTACAAACAATCGGATTCGATAAAATATACACTAACTCGAAAAGTCGTTACTGAAAATGGCACTCGGTACGAGTCGCGCACTCGTTGATTTAATATCTACACCTACACTAAATTGTATCACAATAACGCTTTGCAGCTCAAAGCCTCAATAGCTCAGGACGTCGCTCACTATCGCCTAGGAACTGACCGCAGTGGGAACAGGCACAGGAATGTGACTAGTGAGGAAGCTCCTCGAGTCGGGGCGGTCCCGCGCCGCGCCGCCGGCGACGTTAGCCCGTCGGGCGTCAGTAGAAGGACGGGTGCCACTCCACCTGCGGGTGCAGCGGCGCCGGCGCCGACGGCGAGCCCGGCGCGCCCGGCGCCAGCGCGCCCAGCGCCAGGCAGTCGAAGCAGTAGTTCGCGCCGCAGTTGTTGTCCCAGAACTGCTGGCCCTTGCACTGGAACCGCACCGCCAGCTCCAGCCGCTGCCCCGACGATATGCACGGCGCGTACAGCACGAACTGGAACCGGTCCGAGTACCCGTCGCACGAGCCCTGCACGTAGTTTGCTTGCAGGTCCGTGTACGTCTTCCAGCGGTTCATCGTGTAGCGGACGTGCACCGTCTTGTTAAAGTCTAGATTCCTAACGCGGACGGACCCGCAGATGGTGACGTGGACGCCATCGCAGACCCGGGCGCTCTCCATGCACACGTTCTGCCGCTCCAGCTTGTCCGTGACGTCGCGCGGCAGCACGAACAGCGGCACCAGCGTGAGCGCGCCCAGCCGCGTCGGCGGCCGCGCCGGCGGCGAGCTCTGCACGTCGCAGCCCGTTAGGTCATCGTACGCTGATTTCGGAATGACGGGGATCTCATCCATGAATGTCTTAACATCAGCTAAATCGAGGCCTAAAACGTCAGCGAAACGCACTATCTTCTTACGACCCGGAGTGCCTGGAGGCGTTTTCCCAGTTTTTAGAGAGGAGCATCGACGCACCCTCTGTGGACGGTCGTCATCCGTTTCTTCCTGCTCTTCCTCAGTGGTCGCCTCCACGCTTAGAAGTGATGGCTCAATTTCTGGCGCAGGAGACGTTTCCTTTTCATCCGGCACTTCACTGGTAATAATTTCTAATGTTTTATGGTTTTCTAAGATAAGTTCTGTGGTTACTTCAATATGTTTTGCTGCCGTCTCTTCTTCTAAGGGTATGTCATCTCCCGATAAGGATAAATTTTCCATAACGGCCGTGACATCGTTTTCTGATCGTTTACCATTTACGAATACTTCGTCGATACACTCTGATGGCTCGCTCTTGGCTGATTCAAATTCCGAGTCGCTGTCTAAAGTGGTGGTGCTATTGAGGGTAGGAAGACTGAGTCTGTCCGTCTCCACCACCGTGGGGGGTCGGGCGACGCAATCGATTTCATCGTAACTATTATGCCTCGCGCAACCCTCGAAAGTGATAGGAGAGAACAGTTTCTTTTCAACCGTGCCGTTTTCACGGGGGGCCGGCTGCGTTTTGACCGGTGAACCTTCTGTGTAGAATGCAGTGGAAAATTTGAACCCATTCTTTTTCTTTTCCGGGTGGTGTAGCATGAGTTTGGTCTGCTCGGGTTCAGGTTCGGCGTCGACATCGTAGAACGGGGGTTCCTGTTCGTCGGTGGGGGATCGGTCGTCGAAGGCGGGTCCGAACTCGTCGGTGGGGCTGGAGGGGCTCTCGCATTCTAGCTCGAAGTCGTAGAAGGTGTCGAGGTCTCGCTGGGCCGTGTTGGGGGGGCGAGAGGCGGTGCCGTTCTCCTTGGCGAGCCAGCTGCTCTCGTCGGCGTCGTGCGCGCCGAGGCTGCGCAGGCGCGAGTGCAGGTCGCGCGCGAACGCCGCCGCGCGCCCGCGGCACGACATGGGCAGCAGCGACGTCAGTCCGCACTGCGAGCCCGCGTGCTCACCGTTCATCTGCGTCTGAAAACAATTTACGGCCTATGTAGGTACATTTTTTTAAAACACAATAACTAAAAAAATGGCACAAACGTAAAATAAAACTTTTGCTTTTTACCTCAGAATACAGTAAATTATGTTTTTTTTTGTTTCTGTTCATAAATTAAACATTCAATATTTACTTTTTCTAAGTATACTCATGCCGTATTTACACAGATGTCGCTCTGTACCTACTGAACTATGGTGACTTATACATCATCGTGTTTTCATGCCAAAACATAAATAAATGCAGACAGGAAATGTTTGTCACTTTTTCTAGATATGCTTACTACGAAGGTCTATATTAATGTGTACGTAGGCGTAGCCGTAGCCGGCCTACGCGTACCTACCTACGTTCAGTCGTAGCGGATTAGGCTGCTACGACACGAATTCTAACCTCAATGGATCGTAGGTAAAACTACCGTAAGCGTAAAAATAGATAGCAGTTAAATGAGAACAGTCGTGATTATCATGACAGAAAAGTTGAATGTCAAGAGTGAACGACCTCGATAAGATAAGAATTACACGGTGCGTGTTCGGCATGGCTGAAATTAAAGTGCATAAGGCGAGCGTGGCAAATGTATATGTCACCGGAAAATAACACATTCCGTAAGTTTATAAATTTCCTAAAAAAATTCAGGAAATTTATAAACTTCCGTAAGATTCCAAACGATAGACAAATTGTATTATTTTACGGCCGCATTTTCGTAAAATAATCAATTTACGTTAGGTTAGGTTAGGTTAGATTATGTTAGTTTAGATCAGATTAGGTTTAGTTATGTTAGACTAGGTTACGTTAGGTTAGATTATATTAAATTTTTCAAAAATGTGGGCGTAAAAACATTTTTTGTCTCCCGTTTGGAATCTTACGAAAGTTTATAAACTTCCTAGGAAATTTATAAACTTACGGAATATGTTATTTTCCGGTGACATATACACAGAGATAGCGAATACATAAAAGACATGCATTATAAGTAGGTACATCAAATAAAACAGTACTTCGCAGATATTATCTGCCATCTTGAAAAACCTAAGTGTGCTGTTGTCCCAACTCTACATTATTTTCAGTAGGTAACAAAATTATCAATGTTTGGTTTTAGCCGTAAGTTGGCTACATAATCAAGCTCGTATTACTCATATCTTTCACTGTTATCGATTGTACCTACGTGGTGCCTTTTTCATATAAGTATCAGTTATTTTTATTAGGCTTTAAACTTTCTTAGTCATTTCTTGAGATATCTTTATCCAAGTGCTGATTCCTTTTCTCTGAATGTAGATGACTGCATTTACCCAAAATGTTAATCATAAAATTCAATGCATTACAGATAGCAAACAGATTTTTATTTCACAATCAATAAGTACATACATCCATACATACAATCACGCCTGTTTTCCCAAATGGGGTAGGCAGAGCACGCGAAACGTGACAGATGAAACCACGATTTATTTAACGCTTCGCAGCCACTTCTAGCATAATTTTAGGTTTGGAAACAGATGGAAGAGGTAGTATAGTGACAAGTTGCTAGTATGTCGCGTAAAGCACACCTTCCTTAGACATCTCTTACGACATCCTCGAAGAAAATGGAGAAGTGTTATTCTATCCTGACACCACACAGGATCAATAAGTATATAACATAATAATATTGTTACATGGGCTGCTTGTGCCCAATTAAGGTGACCCACTGGTTGGACTCCGCAGATTTCACTCGAAGGCCACCGTGCGATCCGTTTAAGAGGCAATGAACCCGCCAAATCTAGGTCGTCCAGCCATGACCTAACTCCATACGATCGTTACCTACTAAACCTACTTCCACAAATCTCTTGTTATGTATGTTATTTTGGGTCAAAAAATCAATTTCTGGGCCATCAAGATCGATCTTAATTTCAAAATTATATATCCGAAAACACGTCGTGTGGTGTCTGGCTAAGAATAACAACTCTCCATTTCTTCCGTGGATAACGTAAGAGGCGACTAAAGATACAGATTATATGGGACATATTAACCTACCTCTTAGCATAAAACCTAAAAAATACGCCCGAAGTGAAATAGTCGGAGATTTGTCCATGTAGCTTTTTGTGAGCTCTGCCTACCACATTTCGGAACACAGGCGTGGAGTTTATGTATGTTCATTTACCTACTTAAATCCTTAATGTTCAAAACATTTCGAGGTAAGTACATATTTTCAGAGATTGGTTTGCGTGAGTCTAAAAAAAGCAAACCTATTTTTAAAATTCATACCTTTCTTCTCGTGAAAATATGGCGCAAAAATAAATGTTATTAAGGTAGTTATTTCATATCACCTTAACGAGTGAATTAAATTACTGACTGGAAAAATAATCACAAAATTTGTAGTAGGTATTTCTAGTCTTTTAGACACATCTAAGATTAATTTAATGCCTGCCAGTTTTTAGTTGCTTTTGTGTGGTAAAAAACAGGCTATTAGGTCGGTAACTATCAGCTAATGTCAGAATAGGTACCTATCTCGAAAGAGATCAAGGATAGTCAAAGTTAGCGTCCACCTATTTATGTAGATACTCATTTAGATTCCTGACAAACAAAGTCATTGTAGGTCGAACGAACGTTTTTAGCGCTGCGCAATTCGATATAAAAGTTTACAAATTGGATTTCACTGAGTTTAAAATAATTATCAGTCGGCTGAAAGCGATTCGATGCGATATCAATTTACACCGAGTGTAATAACTCCGATGCACAACACATCTAGCACGGTACGACGCGAGACGATCCGCGCACGAGATCCGTCACTGTCTAACTAGAAGAGTCAGGAAATGACAGTTAGCCTTACTGCGCCTTCTAGCGCCTGTCGCAAATACTGATATTACACTAGTACCGAAATTTATGATTTAATTTTACGTTGTCATTTGTCGGCTTCACAAACCCAAGTAAATCAAGTCAATTGTAAAACAATCGGTTTGTAGGTTTACGAATAAAACGGATAGGTACACTCGTATCTTTGTACCAAGTCTTGTGCGTCTTACCTCAGCCGCGGTAGAGCGATCTCCCGATGATGAGTCCCGAATGGGACGAAACAAGCCAAGCTAATTTCAATACAAAGACGTTACTGCATCCGTTTAACGTAGATATATAGGTATGGTTGCGCAAAGTGAACTTTATCATCGCTTTACAACGTCAAATAAAATAATTATCGTTGCCTACATCAAAATTGAACTAAATTAAACGAGCGAAAATAAATTGGCGTTCATCGCACGTGACGTTCAACGTTTGTTATGGATATTGTTCGGTGACTTGGCTTGTTTTGTTCATTGTTCGCATTCATGTAGATGCATGTGCGTGGCTTAAAATCAGAGTTAGTCACGTCGAAGTGTGTAGTGCCAAGTGAAACGTCATGGGAGCGGAGGCGGGAGATCGCCAAGCCGGCAGCTATGAATAGGGCAGGGCCGGTCCCGTGATGCGCGTGCGCTTACAGCGTACAGTACAGACATACAGCTCGGGCCCATTATGACTATTATCCAATCAGTGCGCGGTCACCGCACCGACTTCTTGACTGAACGCCACGCATCGATCGTAAATAATAGTCCAAATTTCAACATGTTATTAAGAGTCCCCCTCACTAATATACCTCTGTCATCTATTTTAAACGTGTAATGGTCACGGTGGGGTCTATGTAGCATTTCGTATGCGCTGCCTACTCTGATTGAGAATACCGGCATGATATTTAACAATGTATGTATACCACAAGGAGGCGTTATAACAGGAAAATGTGCAGGCATTAACCGCTTACCAACGATAGACCTGTCGCTGTAATGCTGTAAATTCTTAAATTTAACAGAAGACAGTCGAAGATCGTTCCATTTTCGAAATCTAACTTAAAGCAAACAAATTCATTGACGAGTAAGTACTAGCTGTGTCTAACCATGTTGTCGGTTGTCCAGTATGTAAGTGACTACAGCCCAATGAAAGTCGAGCCAAAACCTAGATTATAATCATAACTCTTTCGGTCACGGTCATGAGATCATGACAGCATTGCAGCGGCGTCTTGACAAACGCTTCTGGAATGTCTGAAAATACATTCCAAACGTCTCTTGACGTCACAGGCCGTCTGTGCAATGACGTACGATTAGTTAGAAGTCCGCTTTATTACATCAAGAAACGCCTGCGCATGTACGTTTTTACGGAGCCTATAATGGAAAATCCGCATTTGAATTGACCCGTGTGGTATCGGGTTTAGAATAACACCTCTCATCGATGTCGTAAGAGGCGACCAAGGGTAAATAGGTTTAGGTATGCTTTAGGCAACAGACTAGCATCTTGTCACCATTGTAAAGATATTAACTTAGAAACAAAAAATAGGCCAGAAGTTGCCGCGAAACGTCAAATAGTCTTGGTTTTGACTACGTAATGTTTCGTATGCTCTAACTATCCCATTTAGGAATACTAGCGTGATGTAAGTATGTTTGTATGTACAATTGAAGACCAAAAGCTACTGGCCAGGTTACCTACATATCATTAAAAACAAAACAAACCAATCATCTTGTTTTGTTGCTGAATTACATCATGTGCTGCATTGACAATAACAGCGTCTTTCATGGACGACTGACGTCCAAGGTGACTCAGATTATAAGAGTGAAAGTAGCCATTCACGGCGACGATAACCCTGCTGTATTTTCGTAAAAAATACCTGATAATTACATCAGTCAATGTAAACAAAAGTTCTCTTAAATGCAGAATTTTCTTGCAAAACAAGTGCAGACTGTATTGATATGTAAAACGTTTTTTATCTCAATTTAAATTGCGATGCATTACAATAAAATTATAACTGCGGACGTGGCGAGATAATCTCTAGGAACAGGGAGAGTACTCTAATGTTATTATTATTACTTTAACTTCGCCAAAAAACCCGTCTAAGTCTTATGGGTCTAAGTGAGGTTCATACTTACAAGTATCTAAATCATGCCTGTATTCCCAAATGGGGGAGGCAGAGCATACGAAAGGTTGCAAAGTCAAAATCATACATAAGTACATACACATGACTTAAGACTTTCAATTGCTCTTAGCGTTTAAGATCTTGTGTAAAATGTGTGCCAAATACGAATGATGCGGAGATACATGTATGCGTAGAGTAAACTAAAGATCGTAAAATATATGTACCGTTAACGTGTGCCGTGTGGTGTCGGGATAGAATAACACCTCTCCATTTCTTCCGTGGATGTCGTAAGAGGCGACTAAGGAAATAGGTTTAGGTGAGAAGAGGCTTGCGACCTGTCACTATTCTACCTCATCCATCTTTGCAAACCTAAAACTATGCTAGATGTGGCTGCAAATCGTGATACATTCATAATCATGGTTTTGTCTATGTCACGCTTCGTGTGCCCTGTCTAGCCCATTTGGCAACACAGTCGTGATTGTATGTATGTATGTAACTTTTGTAGTCTTACAAAAGTACAAACAACAGGATAATCGCATTCCGGCGCCCGTCCGCATCACGCAGGGGATTAGTGTAATCAGGGCAGCAATTACTTTAATATTGGCACACCACTGCACTTTACATCTAAATGGGATCACCGCGGTGATAACGCCGGAATGATAACAAAAGCAAAACAAGATAAATGCACATAAGACGCGACGCGATTACTGAAGTTGAAGAAAGTTGTTTTATTCTGTATTTAATATAATTTTTTGGTTTCCTAGTATTCATTTATTTGCATCATGATAGTTATTTGATATACCTATGTTTGAAAAAATCAAAGCTCAAGAAACAGTTATAAGACCCGTTTAAATAATTTATCGTTCACCTCTTCCTACTTGTAATGCTACCTGCCATAACGTTATTTTCTTTATTTATTTTATAGGGTTGCCTGGTAGTATTTCTTTATTTCGGTATTAAATTATGTACTTATGATTTAATCACGTTTTAATATGATTTTAATTACCTCGACGTTTCGGTCGCGTTACTGCGGCTTTGGTCACGAGTAGACGATAAAACATAAATACGAGTGAATATCACGAGAGCTGAAGTACCTAGGTACATTTGAATTTGAAATGGTATGACATAACATAACATACACGACTTGTAAACGAAAAAAAAACCGCATCTGTAAAGAAAGTGACAATTAAAACTAAAAAGTACCTACTAAATACCTATATGTATCTACTTATCTACCAAACACGACTTCACAAGCCCAATAGGAAAGAAATCTTGGTAGGTAACTAACCTAAGTAAGTAACCGTTTACATTGAAAGTAAAACAACCGTAAAGTAGGCACAGTGTGTTTACAATGAATGACTAACTTGTTCGCTTTACATAGTAATACAGACCCAATACTAGTTACAAATGGCATGGCACAGCACGTGACGAGAGCTGCTAGAACCGCTTAGGTTGCTGAGGCGGTGTTAACAGCTCCAAGGAGCACGATAAGCACAGGTCATCGAACTGGGAGATAAAGAACATCGAATGTTACTGATATTGCAATAATAAGCCCGTTGTGATGTAGTGAAAGGGCTGAGTTAGATAATGTTGATAAATTATATTAAACAACAGCTTTCGTATCAGCAAAACGTACGAGCACATTCCGTAGTACTTGTGTTAACATTTGAGTACATTGATAATGATTTTCTTTTTCCTCGTGGAAAGTTACCGATTTCTTCAGTTTTTTTTTCGTGTCTAAATGCTACGTGCATCTTTTAATATTAATTAAATTTGATATAGTTTTGCATTTTAAGTAACAGTAAGACCATTTATGTAGATAACAGTAATTCTTATAATTTATTCGGCTAAGCCTGGTTATGTATCGTATCCACATAAATCATTGTCGATACACAAAGTGTAAAGTATCTTAATAGAACAACAGACATAAAAAGTCGAAAATGAAAGCACTAATTACGAGCCCTTACATTTTTTAGTCTAGTCCTTAAGAATCGTTTTGAGTTTGAGGCTAAGTATCAAGTTACCCTTGTAGTGTTTTCGCGTGGAACGTTGAAGCAATTTATTTTGAATGAGAGCGCATATTAGTCATGTCAAACGAAAGAAATGTAAAAGAAAAGTAATGAAGGCCGCCTTGGAAACAGCGAGAATATCGCAGATATTTACGACGATCTTGAACTCGAACGCTAGTTTAGAACAGCGGCTCAATGTCAACAACCCAAGATTACACAGTAGAAATTCGCTTTTATTTAAATAAATTAAAATAATGTTACGGAAATGTCGTTTCATTACCTAAGTTTCTATGGGCCGAATGTTTTATTCAAAACGCACGTGGGTATCACGTTTGAAAACACAATTTAGACGTGATAAAAAACATGTTTTAGACCAAATCCTTTTTTTTTTTACTTTTCAACCTAGCACCTAACCATACCCAGAAACAATAAGCATTTCTAAAGTACCGTTCGATCTCACTCTCTCTCCCTCTCTCTCTCAAAAACATTCACAGCCGACTCAGCCCGACAAAGCGAGTTGCGTCGCGCGTGAGATGGACTGTACCAGTGTCTGTCACTAGGTATCTAACAAGAGATATCAGAAAATGACTGTTCTTCTATCTCGCGCGTGTTGCCGTGCAAATCTTACAGTAGTGACATAATCGGATGTAAAGTGAAAAACAAATTAGGTATCAACTATTCGACGACGATGTGCCAACTAAAACTCACAGCTGACGAAGATAACAAATTCCCTAGGCGAGGCCAAGTGTCTCGCCACATTCACAAAACAAAAAATATGAGGCAATTTATGGCAATAAAATATAACAATGGATTTAGCAAATAAACTTAAAAATGTTTGTAATCACACAGAATATGTTTCGTGCAGAGGGCAGACAGCGGTCATCCTGTGCGCGCTATAAACACCTTGGTATGGATGTTGGCCTTAACACAATAGCACACACGACACTCTTAAATTGTATACTCAATGAAAAGCCACTTTATTGGCTTGTTCAATGGACTGACGCCCTTACGAGTTAATATTTTTATAGCATTAAATAATAGAGTCGATCCAGAACAAAATTAAAAACAAAATTCGACAGAAATCTATTGATTGTGATTCATATTACCTCGTTGATAGTGTCAATACCTAATCAATATTCTATTTTCTTTCTATTTTAAAAGTAAAGAAAGAAAAGCATGTTTTCTGTAAATAGTGTTCGCGTGTTTTCTAAAAAAAGTTTTATTATCATATTTTTATTTTTAAAATTGTATATTTTATACACAAAAACACGAGAATAGTATCGATCCAAAAAAAAAAAACAATTTGTCCTTGAATATTTCAGTTATACTGACGCCTTTTGTTTATTTTAATAAGACGGTCGCGTAACTGGAACTGCAGAATAGATATGAAAAATATGGGTAATATCCATAATATTTTAAATCGATGGAGCCTACTAGCGATTTTAAGCAACAAATAACAATTTACATAATTTAAAAAAACAGGGCATGTAATGTTTTTTACTACATGTTTTTTTTAAAAAAACGCCTGTTTTACAGTGCTCGAAAGAAAATTCAACAAACAGAAAGACGAAGAGGAAGACCGTGCAAACACATCATCGCCGAGCCGTCCGGTTTCTTTACAAGCATTTACTCAACTTGAAACATTCACATAATCATTGTCCATTTTGGTTCCATTCAAGTTAAATTTCCGCTTTCAGTAGTCTAATTTACCTGGACGTGTGGTATGAAAATTGGAGAATAGATAACAATGTAGCCATCAATAAACAGTACGAACAGCAAAAACGATTATACGGAAAATTATTTTCTTTATTATGATTAGAAGATGTTACCAGTTTGCGATTTTCATTCGTAAATAATTATCTTGTCCTATCTAGCAGCAACACCCGGAAGATCGTTGGTCATAAACTAGTGAACTCTATTAATGAGATAACACTAGATAGGCATTCTGCATGCAATAAGATACCTAAATTATGTCATCAAGATTTCTAGTAGGTATTTAGCCAATAAAAATTTAATTTACTGGTGTATCCAGGGATGCATATCCAAAATATCAATAAACATCCTAATCGCCTAATAGACTAGACTAAAATATCCTTAAGATATCATCTTCATACAAGTTTTCCCCTTAGGGTCCAGTCCTAATTATACACACATTCAAATCCCCATCAAGAATAGACTAACACGATTTAAGTAGATGGCTATAAGAGATAATCACTGAACTTCGACAAGATATCATTCTCCTATTGCACTCGACAAACTCAAACATTAGTGCTTAGCGCTTTATTATTATAGTTTAATGACTATAGGATTAAGACGTGCCATAATATTGATTAAAGCACATGGCAAGGCACGCGTTGTCTGCAAATGACCAGCATACTATTCTAATCAACTTTTACTAGGAATGAGCGTCATAAAGGAAACTTATCGGCATTTCACACATTGACTGTTACAAAGAAAGTAGAATGAAAAGAACACACTGGTTTCCCGTTGCATACAAATAACGTCAAAACAAACGAAATGCGTCGGCGTTTATTCTGAATGCCGTCAGCATCATCACAAAATCAATATTGGCGATTGGCGTACAGGGCAATCGATCGCGTGACTGTCGATGGCTATTTGGAGATCTTCACTTTCACTTTGTGATCTGAAATAGAGCCAAGACTCATCCTGAACACCACCCAGGCAAATTTAAACGGAGGATTAATTGCATTGTACAGACTGAAAATGTAATTGGCGATAGAAAGTGTATGCTTCTTACTCAGTTAATGCTACGCAATATTGTAATTCATTAGTTCAATTCTAAAACTAGCCTGAAATGTAGGATATTCATACTAAGGTAGACCAAACTCACGACCACAGATATAAATGGACACCTCAAATTTAATAAGACTAATTTAAAATGAATGAGTTAGTACATTCCAATGTCCAGCTTTATCTGAGAAAGGAAATATTTATTTTGTATCACCGTTTTCATTGCAACCTGTATTTGGAGGCGTGTATTTACATATCCATTCAAATCTTTTCTTAATAGGTACGCAAGTTGCACATTCAATATTTATTAAGAAATTGATATAAGATAAATTGGTAAACAAAACTTGTTTACCTTCTGATGCATTGAATAGTTATTAATTAAGAGCATAGACTAAACATCCTTAGTTAATGATAGTAACAATGTTTCTGACAAAAGAGTTTCAGAAAAATATTATGACGTTGACGTGGTTCATTTTAAAATAGTACAAACAATACCGTGCGGTGAAACCAACATTGGTGTGCGAATGTTCACATTGTACGGAACGAATGAGGCGATTGTCAACGATCGTCCGGTTTTCAAGAATACAGTGAGCACTTTCTATAGGCAATAAATAATGAGTAGTACCTAAGTAAGCAAGTAAAATTTTGTTTGCACCAAATTCCAGGTAGAACAGGAGTAAGCTACATGAGAACATAAGTGATATTTCTGATGATGAATGAGCTACGAGACTTGATAGACATTCGTAGATTATAATACCAAGCAAAAGTAGGTAGGTTACCTATGCGGCATTCGATTATCTTTGAAGTAGAATAAATCAGTTAGAATGTGTCGTCTGTTGCCATGCAACGGCAAGGTGTTTGTTTCAATATTTGAGTTTCGGCTCGAGTGTCGGACGAGCCGCACATTACAATCAGCGAATCGAACAGCGAGCCTCGCCTTTCTATTTTGCTTACAAACATTGTTGAATGCGTAACCCTCGCATAGTCTTGAAATACTGTCAACTAAGTATGCTGTCTCCAAACAGTAGTGACGGCGCAGCATTTCCATCGACTCTATGTGAATTAATTTCAACGGCCCTTAGAAGCGAGTTTTTGAGTAGGTCAGTACGAAATAAAGATTTCGAATAAGTAGCTCTCTTTTATGTACATACTCTAATATCAATATTTTTCATCTTTTAGGTTTGAAAAACACACTGATCTGATCGCTCGTAAATTATTTTCCATTAAATATTTAACGGTAGGACATGGCACTGCTAATCACCGTCGTAAACGTAGTTTACACCGTAATAACGGGGTAAAAAATATGGTCCAGTTTATAGTCGATTTCCGTGTCAAGTTTCGTCAAGTGGGAGTCGGGTTGGCTGGTGTTTGTTTGTGCTGATGTAATGGAAGTTAACTCGTCCTACGGCTCCGCGCAGGGCCGGCGCCCTTGACGTCGCTGCTTCCTCGGCGTGTATTATAGTATATGTCGCACGAGGAACAGCCACGCTCCGATCGCGTGGCGCTAATGTTTGAACACCCAGCTATAGAGATATCGACATTCTCTCCACGCGTCTGAACGTGGTAGGAAAACCAAACTAACCCAAAACAAGAAACCTATTTTCTAATTTGCATGACTAGACTATTAGCAAACGGGCTTTTTATTTGCTAATTATTAGGTAAATATGATAATGGCAGTAAAATCTGTCCATTAAAATCCGGTATTAGAGAGACCATTGAACCGCTTCAGCGGATTTGTTTGCGAGAAATGGTAATCCTGCCCTACGAGCACATGTCGTTGACCCACAGGTTCGTAAACAACAGAAGTGACGAGATGTTACCGCACAACTAATTCCCTACTAACTACTGCGTATACATTCCAGGAAGGCCCATGTTCTGCCCTCGGAAACACGAGACAAAATGATCAGAACGATTTTTGACAGTTATTAATTATTCACATGGTAAGGTACCGCTATGTTAAAATGACAGCAAAATAAATATGACAAATTCAACATGGTAGAGCCGCGCCATCATCAAAGCTTAATCATTTGGTTAGAGGCCTAAATCGGTGCCGTGTACCAATGAATCCACAAGTTGCATGCGGATTTTTCAAATAATAATGGGTGATCTTAGCCTAGCTTCTCGAACATGTCCAACAAATGTAACACTTGTGGTGGGAATACCTAAACTTTTGAATATTACTACAACACATCTAACTTTCACAACATTGTGAAATTTCCAAAACTAGGAACTATATCCAATTACCCTTGAACATCTGATTACCTACCTGCCTGGTTACTGTACAGCAGAGCACATGCTCCACTTTGTTATTGTGAACTTGTTATCACCTATCATGATTAATTAAGCATTGAAAACGTGACATACCGTGCCACATATATTTTTAGAATGAGAATCGGAGTATTATTGACCTAACCTTCACAAGTATTCGGAGATATAAGTATCTTAAACAACAACAGATAGTGGGGGCAACCATATTTGGAACCTTGGTAATTAGTCAATTTTCTTGCACTCAACATTCGTTGTGTAAGCTTCAACATCTGTTTTTTTTAAGTATTGGGGATAGCTGTTGGAGAGAGTAAGAAATGGTCTTCATTTTATTTTATGAAACTACAAGTAATTGCTTGCCAATTTAAAAAAAATACGGTGCTCTCAAAAAGGCATAGGTAGGAGGTACACGAAAACATACTTTTTTAGAATCTGTTTCAAATTTGTTTCATAATTGGTTTTATTTGTTTACGCTATGTTAAAAGTTGCCTGTGAGAGGTCGCTTAGTAGTGATAAGGCCGCCTAGTGTCTCCGTGCCTTTTCATTTATATGATCCAAATTCATTTAGTACCTACGAATATCCAAAATTCAATTAAGCTAATTTTAAAAATTATTTAATTAATTATGTTGTATAGTGTTTTTGGTGTTCAACAAAGAATATTGTATTGAATTGTATTGAGATGCATTATTTTATGATACTTATAAGAATACTACTTAACTTTTCCCAGAGACAACGTCGCTAAATAATAAAACTTAAAGCTTTTATAGAAAGCCAGCGTTATCGCCCAACTCGTTTACTGTTTGTCACCTAATAAGGATCGATCTTAACGAACCAATAGTTACTAGGCGACATTCATCAATATGATTGCATCGCTCTGACTATAAAACTATCACCCGTCCGACTACTCTACGGCTATAATCAACTGATACAAGTTGCACAGAACAATAATTTACAGCGGCTTAAAAGTGGTTCTAAAACCCGCTGATCACATCCCGCGCTGCGGTGCTTTGCATACAAGATTACTATAGTGACTCCGCTGGATGAAGATAAGTTATTCCTTAGTACATTGGAAATTCAAATTGCATTCGACGGCGCGGGCGCACCCGCCTACGTCGGCAGGGTGATCAATCGAATTAGTGTAACGAAACAAGACGCCCAACGTAACTGTAGTCATTCGTCAACCGCTGAAATACCAGTAATTTTCAGGGGTACTGTATAAATTTACATACATACATATTCTCACGCCTGTATTCCCAAGAGGGGTAGGCAGAGCACATGAATTCAAAAATTCAGTGCCACGTTTAGCAACTTGAGGGTAACCAGATGGTCAAACGTGATATTGTGGTGACAGGTTGCTAGCCCATCGCCCACAATACACCAACCCTTTCCCAGAGTCGACTCTTACGACACCCACGGGAAGAAAGGGGGAGGTGCTATTCTAACCCGGCACCACACGGGCAACATAAATTTAAAGTCGTTAAATTCAATCTTACTATTGATTGATCCCAAAATACGAATGCGTCGGGGTATTTAAGGTTAACCGCTGCTGTTGCGGCATCGACATTTCAAAATGTATGCAATCAGAGAAGCGTAAGATTTATTTTTCGTTGCAAATATGTACTGATGAATATATAAAATAAAAATAAAATACTTTATGGAAACTAAAGGGCAAGGAGATGACAGGCGACTTTATCTCTACAGAGTTATCTCTTCCAAGCAGCTCACAGTTGTTCAGTGATACTTTATTTTGTAAGGTGACTAGGGTAAGAGATGCTAATAAATAGACAGGTAAGTAGCTAAATCATCATCATCATCATCAGCCTATATACGTCCCACTGCAGGGCACAGGCCTCCTCTCAGTATGAGAGGGCTTGGGCTATAGTTCCCACGCGGGCCCAGTGCGGATTGGGAACTTCACACACAACGTTGCATTACTTCGTCGCTGTGCGTAGATTTCCTCACGATGCTTTCCTTCACCGAATAGCTCGTGATAAATATCAAATTCGATATCGCACATAAATTCTGAAAAATTCAGAGGTGCGAGCCCGGGGTTTGAACCCACGACCCTCTATACGTTGTCGGTTTAGGTAGTTAAAACAATATAAACAATCTTGACATGTCTTTTTATTGAAATACACAGTCTAAAAATGAAAATCGTTACACTACAGTGTGTTACCGGCGTGCGGGCATTTCTTGAAGCAGTGTTAAGAGATGCGGTTTGTTAATCTAACCATTAACTTAATTGCACTAAAAAACAAAATTTCACATTGCGTTACTTTTCTAACAAAAGTTAAATTGCAAGCATTGTACAGCAAAGTTTCTGTCACAAAATGACAAATCCAATGTCATCTTAGTATTAACTGGAAGTTAAGTGAAGTTAAGTTACGCATACATTGAAGACTCAGAAAATGGAAGAATTGCGTTTGTGGCTTTATTTTAAATAATTATGATATGCTAATACTTGCAAACGATTGCTAATTTGGTACATTATCGTCAGTTTTAATAAATGCCCGCACGCCGGTAACACACTGTATACAATTCAATCATGAAAGTAAATGATTTTTTCATACCAAAATTGTAAAATGTAAAGATTTCGATTTATAAAGTGTACGTTTAAATAAAAAGACACGTCAAGATTGTTTACATTGATTTAACTACCTAAACCGACAACGTATAGTAGCTAAATGGCCATTAAAATCATCCATAGCCAATCAAAATTAAAATCAAAAATGCTACAATTCGAATTCATGTTTTTTTAAGATAGATGCTTAATCTATTTTCAGTCGGAAGTTTAGCCAACGCTATGAAATAAAAGTACCTACTTACTTACTTGTTTTCTGAAGTAGGCACTGTTCGATCGACTCGACCATACGTCTACAATCAAACAATCATCTATTATGCCATGGTTGTATAGTCTAGGTTATTTAAATACATAAACATTCTTAAAGATTCCTCATAGTGCATAGTGAATGGTTTCTTATTGATTGTAAATCGGTATAACGTAAATGCAATCATGTAATAGACGTTTATCATAGAAAACATTACAAATGCTTAATGTGTTAAACATGTTAATCTAATCGCCCTCATCAAGTGTCAATAAATGCGATGTTTTATACTAATGCCCGACAGTGGATGACAGTGGAATTAATTAGGCAAAAACAATTCATTAAGTAATTAAAAAATTAACTAATCAGAAATTAAGTTATCGTTTTGTAATAGAAATCATCATTAAAGATGATAAAGGAACTAAAATAAAAACTAGTTTTTGCCATTGTGCGACAAGGCGTTACGGTACAATTATCGTTAATGTAATCATAATCATTGTTTAGTTTACGTACAGTCGCGTTTCCTAATTTCCAAAAATATGTACCCACACAAGGCATCATAATTAAGTATACAAATTCACATGATTTTGTACGGTGAATTTGTATACATAATTAAGAGACGTTATGTGGATACATACTTTTGGAAATTAGGAAACGTTTACATATTATTGCACGCGACTGTACCTTGAATATGACAAAAACCATAAAGCCATCTTAATGTAAACTTAATGAATTGAGCTTCTTATAGCGATTTGAATGGTAGTTTTTTAAAAATGTACTTTTTCTATTTTATACCATTTTTATTATTATTTTGATTTGATCGCTGGTAACTAAAAATGACTTAATTTGAATATTTGATAAGGCAGTTTAAAGTCACACGCCACTCACCTCACCATCGGCTTATGCCACTGATTGGTGAATTGCACCATTTATGTGCCTTCGCCGTTTACATAACTGAAAACTCGATTCGAGATGCAACTGTGGTTCGAGTTGCAATATAATTTGCATGTGAAATAAAAATTACACACTGTTTCTCGAATTTTGTGTAACTTATAAGACTTATAGATAGATGTTTAAGGACATTAACTTTATAAATATTAATTATCGAACCAAGTAAAATTAAGGTTATTTCGTAGAAGAAAAAAAATACTGTTACCTTTTTAATTAACGCAGGAATCTGGCGTTCCACTGGCATGATCTCAGAGGAACTCATGAATTTTCCGATGTGCTCCCAGCCGTTCCGTTATCACACTAACTTCGGTCCTGATTCACTTATGTTATGTTGCAATGTTAATTAATACATCTATTTACCAACACATTAGATAATATCACTTGACGCGGGCGTGTTGTTCACGCGAGAGATTAACTTGTTTTATTTATATTTATTTTTTATAGTTTGACAGGAGGGTAGTTTGTAAATAATATTGAGAGGTATCGCCGCGCGGCCGTCCGGCGCCTGCGCTCCTTGCGAATGAGCGCGCGCGCCGTCCCGGCCGCGGCCGCCGCCGCCACAACACCTATTCGAGACATCCAAACGCGCTCATTAAGGCGCTCCACAACTCCATTAACAATTGTTTATGTTACTCATTACAGCTAAATAATCCAGCGATCCCAAATACACAGATAAATAATAATCGCTAGTATTCTAGTTCGTATATTAATACGCGGCACGCGGCCGCGGCGTGATGCGCACGCGGCGCGCGAGTGCCGGCGCCGGCGCCGCGAGATGTAACCCGACAGGTTGCCCGAACATGTTACCGTTTCGAAAACATATCGACATTGAAACTGCTCACGCTAATAACCCGAGCACTCTTGAAGTGTTGACGGTGATTTCCGTGGAAAACGAACCGGCCGGCCGGAGCTGCATTTAAACCTGTCACATCGGAGTATACTTTCCCGAGAGTAACGTCCGTATTTTCGTCAGGCTTTCGATCGCGTATTTATAGCGCCGAGTGCAACGCACCGACGCATCCTCGGTGCCTCACTGAGATGCAGTTTATTTCTGTAGGTTAATTTATATAATTAAGCAACTAATTGCTTCTAAGGTCGGCAATGTCTCGGACATAAACTAATCCGTTTACGTGTAGACCGCGCGGCGGCGATACCGCGTTAAATAAATATTTTAAAAGTGCATCTTCAAGTTTATAATTATATGTACGCGGGACTTAATCGCGATTTTATTTATTTACCTTCTCGACGTTTCGGCCGCGTTACAGCGACCGTGGTCACGAGTTGACTGAAGCAGAGCGCGACGTTTGTTTCGCAGCCCGGGTTCTTCGAACTACCCGCACTTGATTTTCATCCGTAACGGCTTCTCGAACTACCCGCGTTTCATCAATATTGTCCACCATTCCACTATTACACCGACACACAACACTAACAATGTCAGACGCTCGCACCGAATGTTCGTCTCTAGGCTGACACTTATTAATAACCGGATTCCATGAAGACGAAAGCTTAAAACCATCCCCTCGGTTAAAATTTTTATACTTTTTAATTTCAACCGCTTCACGAACTATTCGCGAGTAATAATGTCGTTCTGTAGAGAGGATTCGGGGATTATGAAGCTCGATCCAATGGTTTGGTCCTGACTCCAACAAATGTTCAGCTATGGCAGATTTGTTAATTTGGCGATTTTTAACAGCAGTAATATGTTCCTTGACTCTTTCAGCTATAGTACGTTTCGTCTGTCCAATATAGGAACTACCACAACTGCAATCAACCTTATAAACACCCGGTGTTTGGTAGGGAACAACATCCTTCGCCGTACGCATATACCTCGCGACTTTAGACAGGGGCGTGTACACAACTTTAATGGAAAACTTCCGTAAAAGGTCCCCAATTTTGTCCGTCACTCCTTTCACATAAGGCATATACGCAGGCTGTCTAGCTACATCAGGACGCTTCCCCCCACTCTTTCTTCTAGGCTGCCATTTGTTCACCATATATCCGTTGCGTTTTAGAACCTCCTGAACATGCTTCAACTCATCTTCCAAAAATTCAGGGTCACAAAGATCATACGCTCTGTTCTGTAAAGATGCTACAACGGACTGTAGATGTCTGGGATGGTGATGAGACATCGCATTCAGATATCTGTCTGTGTGTGTCGGCTTCCTATACACAGTGTGCGTCAAGGAACCATCCGCTCTCGCCATCACCTTGACATCAAGGAAAGCTAGTGTGTGATCCACCTCTACTTCACTTGTGAACTGAATCTTCTCATGGATGGAGTTTAGGTATGCCAGAAACTGCTCAACTTCAGGTTTCCCACCTTTCATAACGCAGAAGACATCATCGACGTACCTTTTCCACAATTTAACATTCCAACATTGCAGATCTATAGACGCCTCAAAATGCTCCATCCATATATTGGCCAATACTGGTGCTACAGGACTTCCCATAGCCACGCCATCTATCTGGAGATAGTGCTGCTCTTGGTACAAAAAGTAACTCCCTTCCAAGCAGTTCCTAAGCAATACCATGTAAGATTCTGACATGTCATTGTCACTAAGCTTTCCCCGGATCACTTCACAGCATTCTTTAAGAGGAACATTGGTAAAAAGTGAAGTAACATCAAAACTCACCATTACGTCTCCTGGTTCCAACTTAAAGCCCCTGAGTATTTCCACAAAATGGCGAGAATCTTTGACGTATGAAGACGTTTTACCTACAAGCGGCTGCAGAACCGACGCCACGTGCTTCGCAAGGTCGTAAGTAGGCGAAGCAATTTGGCTAACAATTGGTCGCAGGGGCACACCAACCTTGTGCACCTTCGGCAACCCATACAACCTCGGTGCCTGCACGATCTTTGGCTTGTAAAGGCGCTCAAAAACATCCTCGTCAAACACATATAATTATGAGTGAGAATCGCGAAAGTTTAAAACATTACATCTTCAAGTTTATGTTTAAGTTAGTTATTTTAAGCGAAGGTTAAAATAAGAGCTCAGAGAAAGTTTAAAACTAGAAATTTAATTAAGCTGGTATTGTAATGAGCTTAAAAGTTCTACTGTTCGACATTGTCGTGTAACTCTCGCTCGGAGCGCGCCCGAAATACATTTTAATGCGATAGACACGTCCCATCGGGTGCGTAGGCGCCGCTGCACCGGAACCGGATAGTAATCGCCAGAAATATGCATAACTATCAACCACAACTATTTATAGAGTCCAATAAAACCGAACAGCAACCTATTCCATTCTATTTAACAACGCTTTTGATTACCATTTTTATGCGTTCGAATTAACTAAAAACTCATTTCAATAGTAAAATAATACATAATTTGAGTTGTAAAAAATGTTTAGGTACAATGAAATAAATATAGACCAAAATTGATGTTCAGAATAAAATTACCTATGGAGTTTCGTGGTGAAACTTGATCATTTGCATAACGGAGCTTGAATTGCCATACTATGTAGGTACCTACTTGAAATGCAAATGGGTTCTTAGCGATTTGTAAATTAATTAAATTACAGAAATGCCTGAATAATAATAAACAATATCACCCTGTAAATAAACCTATCATTCAGAACGCAGACGAGGCGAGACGTCCGTCTAGTAGAGACGAATAGGTAGATATCCTAAATATAACCGCTGCAGTCAGCTCAGTATGTAAGTACCCATCTATTTTAATCTACAATATGAAACATTTAAACTTTCTTTAGTGATTTATTAGCCTTTACATCGCCTATTAATGGAGTTTAGATATTTACAAGTATTCATCGATAGAAGAAATCCATTACGAAATTATTGGCCCTTTAGAACGTGGGTTGTTTTGATCGATCACATTTGATATAAATTAATTGGAGAGTGCATTAAAATTTGATTAATTTACTACCAATAACGGTTGGTAATAACTTGATAAGGCATTGAAAATACGCACTGGTGATATATACTTACACTCAGGGACAGTGAAAACAGTTCGATTTTCTTACAAATTTGTTATGGAATCCGACCGGTTTCATTTGTCCGTAAGTGCACTTAACACTTTTTTTCGTACTAATATAAAATTTAGTTAGCCTTTACGCGAAGATACATAGACGACAGACTAGATTGTTATCACGATATTTTTACCAAGTCTATCAAATTCTTTTGCCGGGATTTTATAATCATTTTATATTAAAGGAGTCGGTGTGCACACTTACACATACATCAGTAGAGTAGTCAAAGGTAAAATGCGTAGCGTTTCACATGGAGTAAATAGCCTCGACAAGATAAATCTTTGCAAATTGTTATTCAAATTAGCCGTATCGGTCCAGTTGTCAGCGTCAGGAGCCATTGCGTGCGCAAACGCAACAAATTTCAATAAATTTACTCTTTACTTGACTGTTTACTGCAGCTGTTAGTATTTATCTACGAGGTATTCCGCTTTGAAATTCAACTAAGTAATATTAGGACACAGAACGAAGCATTTCGGTTAGATACTGAAAAACATTAATAAGTAAATTTAATGAAGTCCTGGTACAGCAAAGAGACTGACCGCAACATTGAGGAGCGGCAGTGTTGCAGAATTTCATAAGAACTAACTGTTAGTTTGTGGACAGAAAGATATTGTTGTCATGTCAGTAAATGTTAAGTAGGATATTGTTTGCATCTCAAACCCTACCAGACTAAACTAAGCCCCGAAATAAAATCTAATTTAATATCGAACTGAAGAATGATTAAAACGCGTATCGGTAACTGCCAAAGAATAAACGTGAGTGATCTAAATAAATAAATACATACATACGTATATACTGTATCACGAGTATTCCCAAACCAGGTTGGTAGAGCACACATTTTTAGACAAAACCATGATTTCACGTTTGGTGGTCACTTCTGATAATAGTGACAGGTTGCTAGCCTGTCGCCTAAAGCATACCTAAACCTATTTATCCTCAGCCGTCTCTTACGAAATTTAAGGAAAAAGTGGAGAGGTGTTGTTCTGGATGAATGGAAATTTTACAACATTCGTGACTACCTTAGATTAGAGGGTTGACAGAATAACACCCACTAAGACTGGAACCTATCTAGTCCAACAGGAACACCTCACTCAAGTCTAGTCTAGGTGATAAACGATAGACTACCACCAGCAGACACGAAGCGATATCTCGCTGTGAAATGTACTGGAATTCTAAATCTAAAGCAGACTAAGTTTTGCATTCGCATAATGTTGCACTGTACAGGCAGTGCTGTTGAACTCAAAATGAATGTGATTTGTATTCATTGCTTTCATATCGTTTGTCTGGGCACTGGTAGGTTAGTCACCGCTTATTTAGTACATAAATATATCACGCCTGTATTCCCAAATGGGGTAGATAGACATCACAACACGCTATATAGTCGAAACCATAGCAATTTCGCGGTTCGTAGCCACTTTCAGGATAATTTTACGTTAGAACATTGTTGAAAGAGGTATAACAATGAGTGGTTGCCAGCCTGTGCCCTAAAACATACCTTAACTTAGTCGCTTTACAATATCAGTGGAAGAAAACTCATCAAGGCTTATATTCTAAGCCCGACACCTCAGCTAATTTTGATATACTGTGTTTAAGAGATATTCTGTTATTTTTTACAAGTAAAGCACGTAAGAGACGCTTCAGATTTATTTGCAATGTTTATATTTTCCAGAAAAGGCTGAGGTAACAACATTATTTTCAAAAGATTTTTTATTGGCTATGCGTTCATAGCTGTGGAGAAATTCTAGATAACTCACCGGTATGCTAATACTTCAGAACTTATTATCGTTGCTCGATAACTGATAATGAATTCATAGATGATAGAGCACCTGTATCTATACCTGTTTCATTTGTGTATTTTCATGCAATTGACATGAACTTTTAAGTCATAATGGTGAAGCGTCTATCCCACAAATAAAATCAATATGTAACAAAAAAGATCAGTACTTAGATAATTATAATTATTGTTGAAATTACTACGGCATATCTAAATTATTTCTTAGTTTGTTTTTTTGCAGGCAATGAACCTATGACCGAATTTCTTATATTTTTAAGCATCGTCCTATTTCTTATTATGTATTTACCGCAAAAAGATTGTAGAGAAAGTTTTTTTTTATACAACACAAAATTCCTTAGAGATAACAATATGAGCCTATGTGGTGTTGGGTTTAGAATAACATGTGTCCATTTCTTCCATGGATGTCTTAAGAGGCAACTAAGGAAATAGGTTATGGTTTGCTTGTGCGACAAGCTAGCAACCTGTCACTAGTATACCTCTTACATCAACATTTCAATCTAAAATTATGCTAGAAGTGGCTACAACGTGGTTTTACCTAAGTATGTAACATTTCGTGTGCCTACCACATTTTTGTATACTGGTGTACTGTATGTATGCGTGATGTAAATATGTATGTAGATATTTATTTATTTAGATAACTCACGTTTCTTTAACAATACGACTTTACAAGTGCATGAGCAAATAGGCAGACTCAAAATAGCTACCGACATGCGTACGCGCACTCGAGCTCCAGTCAGCAAGAACCAGGAATGCGCAGGAACCGGTCGCGCACCCGCACAAACCGGGGCCACGCCTCGTAGAACTAAAAGCTACCTATTTACATGCTGAGTCTACTTCTGTAGAAATACTGACAATAAGACTTGCTTTAGTATTATGAAAGTTTTGAATACTAACTACATGACCATTTTTATACCGAGCTACGTAAAATAAGAGCAATTTACAAAAAGTATTTGGGAAGAGAAATGGCATGGATGTCGTAAGAGGCGATCAGGCGACATGCTAGAAACCTGTCACTGTTATACTACGTCTTCCATCTCTTTTCAAACCTAAAATATGCTACAAGTGGCTGCGAATCGTGTGAAATAGTCATTATCATAGTTTTGTCTATGTCACGTTTCTTGTGCTCTGCGTAGCCCATAGGGAATACAGGTGTGCTAATTGTTTGAAGAAAAATGGATTGAAGTTGAAAATGATTTTAGTATTGGTTTTTGATATCTTCTAACAGTCATAATGAATTAAAATCGCAATGTCTCACAAAATATTAAAATGACTAAATTTGCACATTTTAGTGACTTTGTAATTTAACTTGAGTTTAAGTTCTGTTTAACTTGAGTTTGTTTAATTTAGGTCCTGTGGTTGATTATGTAATTTCTATGAATAAATCTATTTTTAACTATATTAACTAAATCGTATGATTTGTGTATTAATGTAAACAAACACATTAAGAAATAATGCTTTAAGAACTTCATTAGCTAATATGTAGTTATGAGTAGTAGTTATGCATTCTACGGACCAATTCAAACAATAGTTAGTTTTATACTCGATTGATAAGGAACCAAAAGCCATTACTCTCATTGCCATGACATTGAATTAAATTCCAAGTTCATCAAGTTATAGGTATAAGTAACAGTGATTAATCCGTAAAAACAAATTAAAAGTGGCATCATGATCCGTTCTGTAAATGTTTGGTTTCTAAAGCCAAATTAAACATTGCGAAATCCAATAAACGCAACGCTCAGACTGTTTATAATATCCGGGAAAGAGAAATAAACATGTTACATTTCACATTAATATCAACATTTTCAAATTTGATAACATTCAAACTGACTACATTATAGTATATAGGGAGGGCGCGAGTTGGTTATATTACCTATCCTTGCTTCCTTACTAATAGTTATACTAATTAATAAATACTAATATTCTAATTCTATTACTAAAATTATATATTATACCTCTAAATGCGAAAGTAACTATGTCTGTCTGCCTGTATGCCACGCTTTCACGCGAAAACTACTGAACCGATTTACATGAAATTGATTGGTTGAAACGGGGGATGAAAAATAATTGTACGGAAGTATCGTCATTTTTAAAGCTAGCTTGAAACACTTATTATTTAGGCTGTTGATTAGATATGAATAAACATGATATTCAAAGTTTGCAAAGACAGTATTCCACACGTAGTCGCGGGCACAGCTAGTCATAAATACAACGGTCGGATTGCTGATACGACTAATATACCTACATGAAATAACCATGGATAGTTTAAATATTATCATAATGCCATATCCATCGATAAAGTGTGCGTCATTATTTTGCGATTTAGATAACCCGCCGATGGACTAACGCTGAGTGCTCGTATCTGGCTGATACGCTGGGCCCGGCGCCGCTGCAGCCGCGGCACGAGAATAACTTGTAGCACGAGCACGACTCAGCAAATGCTTTCACAGACAGCTGATAGCATACATACAATAAATAAATAGAATACAATCACGCCTATGTTCTCAAATAGGGTGGGCAGAGCACACGAAACGTGATATATGACCATGATAATTAACATGAGTGAGTCTCACGGTAGTTTAATGTATAATGATAATTAATGACTATTACACACTTCGCAGCTAACCAACTTTTCAAATATGAAAACGTACGTAACGTAGAGTCACTAAGTATTTCTACTTTAGGACTCGAATCTCGCTTTTCGATTTAGAAACGATAATGAGTATAAAGCAGGGATCGTTACCGGTATTACTAAAAACTAAAATATCTCTTTTAATTTGGTATTTTAGCTTGGTATTCCTAGATAGTATTTAGGTAAACCTACAAAAGTACGACATTAAATGAAAAAATGGCAATAATATACATAAACAACTGAGATACCGAAATTAAATACCGGTATAAATGTATGAAAATAATACCGGTATTCGATCCCTGGTATAAAGTCGATTTTTCCAATGGCAAAATTTTTGTGGCTTTATCAATGTCAATGACGGACCGCTTTGAAGTCCGTAGATGACACATCGAACGTGATTCAATATTGTTAATTAACCCCAATGAACTAGTTTTTGTGAATTCCTGATAACGAGTGGTCCCAAAAGATAGGAACTTATCTTATCATAGATCTTCTAGCCTTTCGCAGGAACAGGAAGATCATTCGCGAATATGAGATTTTGATTATAGCGATAGCGGCTTGTGTATGTAGGTATGTGGGTAGTGGGTTGAGTACCTAGCGCTAGCGTGTTTTACTGTGCTGGTAAAATTTGGATTGCAGGTAGTTTTTTGATAGGATACTTTCGTTAATCAATAAATGTAAAAAAAACAACGTCAAACAGTGATTTAAATATTAACATTTTATCATCACCATTTTATCATAAACCATCTGAATCAAAATACGTTAGTCTAGTTTGATTTACCAATACAATAGATACAGTTGTTTATACCTACTTGGCTTGTAGTGTATGAAAAGTAGTCAGTTTTTTTGCTGTCCACCATATAAAAATCCCCGATTGTTATTTCGTGATAATTTATTACACCAATTTGTTAAAAGATGCTAAATATTTAAATAACACAAAATTATGAGATAACTCAGATAATTGTCACTTATACGCCAAGTGATAAAACTCGTGAAACGCGAATCGGTCCGGTAAACACTGACAAAAGGCTTGACCTGTCGACGTTTATTATTTTTGTCTAAGTACACAGACACGTAATGTTTTGTTTGTGAACGCGCAGGCGCCGATTAGATAACTTATCCCGCTGTAAACAAGTTAAAAATTACAGCTTGCAGATATTTAAGGTAAACTTTTTGGTAATTAATTGTAAAAAACAAACTATTTTTAAATTCAATACACAGCAAAAACAAGTTAACGACGCTCGTAACTTAATGAGACGTAAATTGTCATTTCGCTATCTTATTTATTAGCTACGCTTTGTTGATTAACTTCCGAAACTGGAGTTTTATCGTAGAAGTACATACTTAAAGCCCGGTCTTCTAATTACGCAATCGTTTTAGGTCAAAAGTAGACTATTTAATTAAGCTCAGCATAATAACCTAATACGAAGAAAATATGACCTAAATATTTGGAAAAACCGTAAAACAGCATGAGCATTTTCCGGAGCTTTTTAATTAGGTCCCATGAAATACATGTGCCTAAGTAATTAACGTTCATTAAAAGTTAACAGTTGTGTATTGTTCGACATTTCTCTGTCCAATAAAAGGGTTTGCTGAAAATGAACGAGCGCGGGTCGTCGACCCGTTAACGGGCTTGTTTGTCAGTGGGCGGGCGGCGCGCGCGCCGGCGACCTTCGCGATGGAGAATAGAAATAGATCCCAATTTAAATAAAGTTATCATAGCAATGACATTCATTTGACGCCGGTGTTGATGTAGGTATATTGTTTGAATTGCAATAAGGAAAAGTTGAATGTCAGATCAAGATCGAATTGGATCGAAGTCTGTTTTTTTTAATGAAGTAGGTACAGTCAGCTGCAGAGAAGAGTAACCCCCCGCCCATACAATGTTTCATTGCTAGGGGGTTACCTTTCTCTACAGCTGTCCGTACCTAGATGCATAAAATTTTACTACAATTACAGTATAAGTAGCGTTTAAGTATTTATTAGCACTGGTAGTACCTAAATATTTCATAATACTGTATAGTTTATTCAGTTAACTTTGAAGTATCCAGTCCTACTCGTAAAAGAGAATTTACTCTTACATGATTCCGTTATACTAGTAATGTAAGCAGAATCTCCATTTCACGTTAGAAAACTTTTTATAAGTACTCATTTAAATTTTACCTCAACCATATGAAGCAAAATGCGTCGTAGAGATGCGTTTGCGCGTCGCAAGCGCAGCGTGACGGAGCGCCCACCGTGACAGCGTCGTCACTTGACACAATTAAACAGCGCCACGACCACTCCACTGTACATACCACTACAATCACTACGTACCATACAAACACAATTGTGTCACACGACATTCTTTTCTTACATACCAGCTAACTCCAGTTTTTGCCCCTTTCTAATCCGTCTAATAGGAACGAGAGATAAGGATGAAATCAAGAAATGTTCTACATCACAATATTATTTTAGAAGACCGTGACATCACAGAAAGACCTTGTCACGTCACTTCTTTCATAGATCAAAGTCGTTCTGTAATTTTACTCCAACCCAATTTAAATAGTCAGCTGACACACACGTACCTCTTTACGCAAAATGTATGTAGAGTTGAGAAGATCTTTCGCTCGATGTAAATTTTTATAAATAATAAACTTTGGAAGTCGGTAAAGTTTAATTTCCTAACAATGCGAGAAAGCGTTTGCTTTTAGAAGTTCATTAACCTTTAGGTACAACGTTTTGTAAATTGTACCTTTAAGCTAAGCGTCCACTTGTCGGTATCGTACGCATCGGACGTATCGCACGCAACGGATTGTAGTATTCTTTGTATAGAAACTCATACAAGTGCGTCCACCTGTCCGCATCGTACGCATCGCATTTCGCCATACATCTGATTGAATCCGATGCGTGCGATGCGGACCTGTGGACGCTTAGCATTACATGTACTTCGAATTCATGTTTCAAGGGATAGTTAGACGTTAAACAAGGTAGCCATGTTCTCAGTGGAGCTGGAGACATAGACTCGCTGCCTTATACGGAGTCATACTGGTTTCACAGTGTCGTGAGCAGCGCTTGAGTAACAAGTGCTTGTTGCCAATTTGCATAAAGTTATGTCAAGAATGCGAGTGAAAAAGTATTTACTGAAAGTCTGCTAATAGTCTTGGACAAAAATAACCCGTCTGCGACGCCAACGTTTCATACGACAGAGGACGATGTTATTGCTCAAAATATTACTTTTATTTTCCAAACATAACAACACATACATTACACTCATTGACAGACAGGTTCAAACACTCACAAATCACTTCACAGCGATTGCGTTATGAATCAGTTCGTTTGCCTACGTTAGTAAGATCGTTTCAAAAATTAAAAAAGGACAGTGAAAACTATTTTCGTTTTTTTTCTAGTTTGTAGACAGCCAAATAATGCCTGATCTATATTTAGCATCTATTCATACATTATCTGTGATCGGATAGAGAACATGAAAACAGAACTGACAAGGTTGAACTGAAACCTAATGCAACCGAGTATTTGCCAATGCTCTATTTATTATTCTATTAATTGACCACAACAGCATTGTAATGAAATTCCTAACTCAGCACAATCCACCGTTCTATGCCCGGCCGAACTATGCTATATATGCGGCTGATCAACACTTGCATGACAGAAGCATGCGCTCACAGCCGATAACTATACTCGCAGTACAAAAGTGCACTGTGGATGTTTATCGCCGCCGCATTTCTGCTTTCCCTGAGAATAACAAGGCATTATCTCCGCACATAAATACGAGAAAATAACAAGCTGAAATCAGATCCCATATATCCGTACGGTGACAGGGCACGGGTCAGTCACAACTTCGCTGGCCCCTGCCCTCGGCTGCTGCTTCTAATAACTCGAGGAGATAACAAGAGCACATGTCACAAGCACTAGCTTAATTAACACGGTAATTGTGGCTCTATACTAAATCAGCAAGGATCAAAACAACATCATTAGATTCGAACATCCGCCTTTACAATGTAGGGAAATTAGGTGTCGCGGGGCCCACGTGAAGCGCGAGTGGATGCGTGTTATGTAAATAGGATAATTTATTAAGTAATACTCTGAAGACCGTCCTAGGTTAGTACGATACTTGTAATATACGTTCATTAACGTAACGATCTATAAAAAAATATTTTGTTACAATTAATAAAAGTGGTGTATAATCAGTGCTAAGTAAAATGAATAAACAAGAAAGGTAAAATAAGAGAAGCGAAAACAAACACCGAAAATGAGAACAAGACCACAGATGCTTACACCAAAAAAAGGTTAAAATTGTGCCATGCCATGATGGATAGTAAAAAAAAGATGTGTGAGTTTTTTTTGTTTTTCATTATAATATTCTGCAATTTTCTGAGTAATATATGTATCGACAGACCACAGAGAAGATACATAAAACACTTAATTTACAAGGCATCTAAGGAAGTCCGTACGTTAATTATGAAAGCCCTGTCTTGTTTTGTCTTCGACCATAAACCATCCTCACTTGCTGTCATACAAAACGACAAGAGATATCATAATTGCTGCTTGGTCCAGAACGGTTTAATATTTTTATTTCTTTCTTAATTGTGTCATTTACTATCGCTAAATAAATAATGGAGATAAAGAAGTACTTAAAGTACATGTACCTATTGACGTGACAGAAATATAACTGTAATTTATTTATATACTACAATGTTTCGATAGATAATTGTGCACAGTAATGGAAAATTACCGAGTCTGGAAACATAAACTGCACGGTATCTCGCACTATTTAACTTAGTTGAGCAGACAAATATATTAGGAAGACTCTTATCAGCCGACTAATAATAGCTATCGACGCAGAGAATTTCGCTGCATTCTACGAATTAAGTTTCTCCCGCAGCATTTCTATTATTATTATTTTTTTCTGCTACAATAGAATGTATAATTACGCTAATCACGATATCTTAATAAATATTTGTTTTATTAACTGCCCCTCGTGCTTGGAGGTTATTAGGCATAAAAAAAACATCAAGTACAAAATGTGCGTGACATTTAGGTGGATATACAACAATTGTACACGTTTACAGCGCTGAGAAATTAGCACTTACGCGGTACCGATAGGTTAGAAGATCCCATAGGGTCAACCGTTCCATCTGTTGAAGTCCGGGGTAACCAAGACAAGATAACACTTGATTAGCTGATTATTAATCAAACAATGCAATACTTGACGCAAATATTCTTGTTTTCTTAAATACTGTTTTTTTAACCCTTAATTTGGCAGCATTAAGAACAAAACTTGCGTTCAAGCCTCATTGCCCCGTTGACATCCTACAAAAAATAAAAAAAAATAGAAAAAGATATCGTCTCGTGGTATGTCCGGCACACCGTACACTGCCAAATTAAGGGTTAAATTCGGACCGTTAGGTACCTACTTGTATAACATTGTTCGTTGTAAATCAAAAACGTCCAATAATATAATAAAGGATTACTAATTGAGAAGCTTATTTAACTTTGAACCCACAATATATCAACTAACTGCAAAATAAATTTACAACCGGTCTTTTACCCAATTACATACATATTTACGATTTTTGGATTTTTCCATTCACTTAGTACTACATAATATTGCATACTGCTTAATTTTATGATTGTAGTTATGTCATCGGAAAGTACCCTATGTGTTTCGGATCCCCTTTAAATTTTTGAGATTTGCTAACATATTTTTTGATTGCTTAAACTTAGAAGTTTGATTTTACAGCATAAAATGTTCGCAGACCTTTGTATTTGGTATCAATTTTAATATTAGGTACATTTTCACGTGTTTCTAAGAAAAAAGGTATTGAACACAGGTAAACAGTGAAGTGATACTATATGGGTTAATTTTCTTTTAAAAGTATGAAACTCAAAAAACAGCCTTTCAAAGTACCACTTTTATATAACACTCTGGGCAGTGTTGTTTTAGGCTGATGCCTAATCCTAGCCCGATCTCCAGGTGAGTTCAGGGCAAAAATATCGGAAACCGATTCAGTTTTAAAGCTTAAAGCGAAATTTTTCTCTAAATATTTTTGGAACTTCTGCATTTTGTGATATTACACAGTTTGCAAAATGTTACAAACTAGAGCTAAAAAGTAAAATACTTGGGATAATTTTCCTAATACTTAACTCTTACTTAACTCTACCATGAAGGGAGAAAATTAAGAAAACATTCAGTCTTCTTTCAGACCTCTTTTTGTCGCGGAATTTAAAAATAATAAAACATGTTTATGCATACCCGCATATCCATTCCCCGGCCGGTCATGGCACACTCACACAAGCACATTCAGCATCACAATACGAACGTCTTTAATATAAACAAACGTATATCCCGTCGTGTGCGCTAGAGTGCGGCGTCGCTGGCGGTGGCGGCGCTACTGAGGGTGAGACTCTAAGACCCCGAGGACCTAGCGATAGCAGATATAGTTCGGGACTCTACTTTCTCCGTCGCACCACTTTTAACTACGTGGCGGTAGATAAAGAAAGGCAGTGCGTAATTCTGGAGAATAGATACGGACGTGTCTGACACTCGCTGATAGCACCCAGTTTGGTCGCTTCGCTTGCCAGTGAAACAACCTTGTTTCTTGTGTACGGGTCATCTTGGTTTTTAGTGTGCTTGAGTGGTCCACTGAATTTGAAATCGTGTGTAGGGACATAGTATTTTCTTATTAAGTTCGCTCTCCTGAGTCTCAAATGATTTGTTCCGTTTCTAGATTTAAGTTTCAAAACAGCTTATTATAGAAACTAAAACTACCAACACAATTCGTTCAAGACTGTATGCCGGCAATAAAATTTATGGCGGCTCGTAAACTCTGCTTGTTCCATTGTCGCACTAAACTCTAAATCGCATGATACGCTGTAAGAGCAACATATAAACCTCCAAAGCGCAGTTCCATTTTCCAACGCGCGTACGTGTTTTAGATAAGTACGTGTTTTATTTTAATCTAACATACACTAAGATAAAGTAATGTAACATGTAATGATCAAAAAAATAACCTACAAGCGTGGTAAACACTCGCGCCTGTTCTCAGTCTGACATAAAAACCTTCTAAATTGATAACAGCGTCTAATTGAAACGTATCTCGGTTAAATGTCAGTTTAAATAAGGCACTCGGAGCAAGGCACAGGCGGCTATCACAGGGGTTAACGATTTTCGCATGGAAAAGTACAGTCTGATTACGTGTGGCAAAGAAAACAATGTCACACTATCTATTAATAGTGGGTCGGGCGATGCAGGGCGGGCGCGGACGCGACAACTCAAAGCGCATTTTGGCACAAGCCTTCGGGAGTTTCATGCACCCAGAAATAGAACCCTGACACCAATTTATGGCCATAAAACTGACGAACATAGACAGGGCTATTCTCTATTACATAACAGAAGTTGAATGGGCCACTTCGATAAATAAAAGATGCGTTGGCCGCTACTACTAATTTATGCGCCTTTCAAAATGATAACAATTGTTTATGTTGTTTGAAAATCTTAATCAGGCTATTTCTGGGCTGCTATCTTCTTGTTCAAACAGCACATGCCAGGTCAAGATACTTCACATTTTGAATGACTAAGTGGCTAGGAATATATTAATTTCATTTAGATTTTTCACAACACGGAGCATCTTTTTCCAAGTATTGTATGTGTGCACTCGCCTGTAAACACACTTAATGGTCAAGAGGCAAATATTGGCTCTTTGGAGTGTTATTTGTGTCTGAACATTTTTATGTAAGTGGGTATAAAGAAAATGTGGCAAAAGCTAACAATGCAGTCCAAACACACCTACTTAGGTAGTTAATGAAAAAATGTTTTAATTTTTTTATGTTTGTGACCAAGTAAAAGTAACTTAAACTAATAAATAATGTACTTTCGTAACCGAGTGTATAGATTAGTTTTAGTAAGAACGATACTGATTGTACGAAATGTAGAATTGGCCTATTTTACGAGTTTCACATCTAGCCCTCATCAAATCAAGTTGGGTAGATTTTATACATAATAATTATGTAACTGTAATACTCGCAACATAATATAATAAGTTGTAAGTTACCCACATGCTCATAGGTTCACTTATATTAATTCTAAACACAGTTGCTTACCGAAATTGCTATGTGCACCTAAGACCACTTGTACACCATACACAATAAAATTATACGCGAAGATATTGAAAACATAAAATAAAAAACTCTCAAACAAACTAACTACCTACCTACTTTGATTCTTCAACTTGTTCCATCAAAACCTAATTACCAAAACGGCCACGAATTTGCATACAAATATGCTAAAATGTCGCTAAAACAGGATCAGCTCTAAGATTTCCAAAAAAAAACAAAATTCGCTTAAGACGACTGACATTATTTAACGGTTTTATGATCTTAATAAAGTTAATTAGGTAGATATTTTTGAGTTTCATTTAATTCTCTGAACACAGTAAAAAGTATGAAATGCTAAAATATGCACCAAGGTTAAAAATAAATAAATAGCAACTGGACAAAGTAAACCAATTAATAATGTCGTAGAGTGTCAAACGGAACGTGTCGTGGAGCGTTAAACGGAACGTCAAATCCAAAAAGATTTGGATGGATTTGGATGTTTTCGGAATGAGATTGGAACTATTGGGAGCACTTGTTTATAGAGGAATAACAACTATCTTAATAATGTTCTTTACTTTAAGAAAATAAAAGCGGTAAGAGTAACGACCGATAACGCTCTTCTGATCGGAACTCGAACAGCGCAGTTTTGCATCTAATTTCGAATTCATCGGCTCTAAGTAACATCAATCTGAGAGATAGGATATCTGATATAAATGTACTTATCCCTGGATAATTGGTACTTCTCATGGAAGCTCATAAAACAAGGCTAAAATTCATCTGTTTTACCGCCGCCGAGACGTATAACTTCAGAGGAAGGACCACGGATAAGCTACCAAATGGAAACTCTGCCAATCAGACACTTGGTTAAATGTTGAGAATCACCAGTTGAACGCTGAGTGTAATCAAAACGGTCATGGAATCGATAGCGATTTCGTTTGCGAATTAACGCGAAATTATTATGGACCGTCAGCGGCAGTTGTCCAAACGGTCCGCTTGGCGGCGCTGTCTCAGTTTCCATACAATTTCACGTTAATTCGCAAACGAAATTGTTGACGTTTTTGAACGTTTTGATTACACTAAGCACTCTAACATAATAATATGACTGTTCGCTGCCAATTCGTAATAAAGTCGGCAGTCTGCCGGGAATCGAACCCGCCGCGGTCAACCGCACGCCTCGCGCACCCGACACCGCGCAGATCCATCACAATCTACCTAGATTCTATTTTTGGACGAGTTACAAATGCATTTATACATTAGTAACGAAATTGAAATGAAAATGATGGATTGTTAAGTACACTACGCGTAAAAGCCTTTGGTATTAAAGAAGATGGATGGAAAATATCGTCAACAGTTTTCACGACGATCCAAACACAACTGTGCTGAGCTGTAATTTTATTTTTTGTATTTTGTATTTTTTTCCTTTTGTACAATAAAGTGTTTACTTACTTACTTACTGTGCGCTTATACAAGCTTCTTTCTGTAGGTAAGCCATAACATAAAACTACCGTTAGGGGCAGCGCAGACGACAGACTTTTGTGCGATCAAGTCTGCGGAGCAATAAAAACTCTGAATGGAAACTGTCAGCGCGCCATTCAGAAATTTTATTGCTCCGCAGACTTGATCGCGCAAAAGTCTGTCGTCTGCGCTGCGCCTTAGATTCACTCGTAGTGCAATTAAACGGATACACTCACGTCTTTATAGGTATCGGGATTAACCTGACATGTTTCCGGCCAATTCATGACCACGGCGGAGGATAGACGCCCACACAAATTATGCATGGCGCGTTTCTCCCGATGATGGGTCACAGATTGGCCTGAAACATGTCGAACTAATCTCGACATAAAGACGAGTTCACCCGATTTATTACACTGTAAGCCATAACAGTTATAGAATCCTTACTAATATTATAAATCGGAAAGTGAGTTTGTTTGTTTGTTCCGCTTTCACGCCGTAACTACTGAACCGATTGCTTTGAAATTTTACAGACGTAAAGATAGAAATCCAGATCAAATAATAGGGTACTTTTTATCCCGGAAAAATGACGTTCCCGAGAGAATGTTCGCTTTATACCGCAATATAACCGAATTCCACGCGGGCGAAGCCGCAGGCGGAAAGCTAGTAAATTTATAATTCTGAACTAACTTAGTAGCTATATTATCGTATCGATATTCTCGTAATCGCGTAGAAAGGCTATTCGATCTGTCGCTTTAAAAAAAGTTACCCTGAAGTAAATTAGGAATTATTAACTGTTTCCCACCTAAAGGTAACAAAACGAAATATCCCGCGCTATTGCAAAAATTAAATTCTTGGGAACATAATCCAGTGATCAAACAACTGACTGTAAATATATCTAAACACATTGCCTGAGTAAGTGAGCAAGTAAATACTGTCATTTACTGAAACCAACACAGAAAGAGACGCTTTATCGAGTTGAAGTGAAACAACAGATGATTTACACGAGTAGGTCGGGTACCTACAAGTAATAAGTAGGTAGGTAAGTACCTATCACGTTGACAGACCCATGTTTGATTGGAGTTGGCGATGGTACAAATTTGTGGAACGCAAAAGAGTTTGGGGCGATTCCAAAATAACGGATTAAGCAGGCTCAAAGCGGAATGTCTTCTGGCTTCTGGAGTTACTGGTACGCTATTCGAAGACTAAATGTTGCTCACTTTCATGGAATGGGGTAAAAAAAATCCATTGTACTTACTTATAGAATGACGTAAATGAACAACAATTATATTAACGTTTTTGGGGTTGTTAATTATAGTCAATTAATTTTAGATTAAAGAGAGTGCTTACATCGGTGAGGGAAGATCACGAGCTAATAAAGAGACGTTTTACCTCAACCGTCTAAGCTGACAGCCATCGGTCGTATTTGATCTTTTTTTTTTAATAAACACACTGTTTAGTGTACGGCCTAAGCAGGGTCTCATCGTATCGCCTTGAATTAAACTGAACTTCCGTGGCCGCCTGGATTTTGTTAATAGGTAGGCATCTACCGATATCTTTATATGTCCGGGCAACATCTTTCGAATATCGTCGTATTGTCAACGCCAGGTCCAGCAAGGCTAACAAGACTGGGAAAGACTCTAATAGAGATATCTCTCTCCAGGGACCGAAGTCCATAGAGAGAAAGTCGAAAGTTGTATTTACGTAACTGATGATCGAAACTTCGTTAGCGCGATGTGGAGAATTTGGCAGTTGATGACGTTTTTACCAGTGTTCTACAACTCGACGATAGATGGCGCTAGGGTCGCTACAGGGCGATGACTCTCGAAAAGGGTTTAGTACATACATACATATTATCACGCCTGTATTCCCAAGAGGGGTAGGCAGAGCACATGAATTAAAAAATCCAGTGCCACGTTTAGCAATTTCAGGGTAACCAGATAGTTAAACGTGATATTGCAGTGACAGGTTGCTAGCCCATCGCCCACAATACACTTACCCTTTCCCAGAGTCGACTCTTACGACACCCACGGGAAGAAAGGGGGAGGTGCTATTCTAACCCGGCACCACACGGGAAGGGTTTAGTGTGCCCGAATAATTGATCGACCCATCATTTTTACCTAAATAGTACGTGTAGAGGAACACATACGTATTCATGTTGTTTACATCCAACCGGAGATGAGGCCAGACTGGAAAGCACACACTTTTTCATCCTCTATTTGGCAAATAGCTGTCAAAGTCACCTTCCAGGCAAACGTGTGAATTAAGAGGCGCTGTTCATCTATTGAAAAAGATTGTTTAACGACCTGAGTCAACATTCGCTAATGTCATAAATATATGATGTCAGTCTTCAAATGAAGCCTACCGGTGAACGTGATTTCTTTCAAAGTATTTTTACTTAATCATGATGTACCTACATTCTATTTAAATTGAAGAGATGTTTACAAAAACTATATCTAGTCTACACTGGATATTGTTTTACAAGAGAGCGACAAAACTAAACAACTTTTAAATTACTAAATGTTTACTAATGTTGGTAAAAAATCAATAATGTACCAGTAATATAGCAACTACAAATTTATTTCATAAATCTTTATTTTAGAATAATGAAATAAAATACTCACTCATCCTATGCATGTGTCACTTACGCTGTTTTTGTGAAAAAAAAGTGTTGCGTATGTTGGTTTCATTGAAAAATTTCAAAAGTCTTAGATCGCGTTCTTTACTGTTCGTAGCAAAACCTGCTAGTTATCCATCAATGATTAATTAAACCAGGAATAGAACACGTTTAGAGATAGCTAGGTAGGTATTATTGCCGGGAACCACATTGAGATAGTGCTCGCGACTTATCTAAAGTGGACACTTACGGTCCTGTTTGTTTTACCGGTATCATGACCTCAGACAATAGTTGATTACTAACGAGCATTTTAGTACAGTCAGTGAGTTCATAAAGAGATTTACTATCCGTTTTTCTATGACAAATGTAACAGGATAAATTATCAACGCAAGGTGCATTTTGTATTCCTAACAACCTACAATACGACCTGTCTAGTAGTTAGGTAGAGTTAGTTTGCTGAGTTTTTTTACTACAAAAAAGGAAGTTCTCTAATCGACTGTATTTTTTAATACCAAATAGAAATCTAAACCTTGATATACCTCTTCTAGTTACAAAACCACAGACATCATGCCTGTACTTATTTGCGAATGGGGTAGTCAGTGCACATTTTTGACTAACGATGCGGGCCGCAGGACAATGAATACGAATAAACGAAACCGAAGGAAGACGTAAGGATATCAAGACACACCTTTCTAAATATATACAACCACGCCCATATTCCCAAATGGGGTAGGCAGCGCACACGAAACGTTACATAGACAAAACCACGACTATTTCACGCTTCGCAGCAACCTCTAGCATAAATTTAGGTTTTAAAAGATGTATGAAGGTGATGCATAACTAAGGGCCGATTTTTCAATCACCAGATAAACTTATCTGCCAGTTAAAATTGTTGCTATCCTTTTTTCGCGTCATACAAAAGAAAAGTGACAGCCAACATTTATCGGACAGATATGTTTTATCTGGTGATTGAAAAATTAGCTCTAAACCTATTTCCTTAGTCGCCTCTTACTAGGTACGTACACCCGCAGAAAAAAATGGAGAGGTGTTTCTATCTTCATCATTGCATCTATTTTCTGCCAAAGGTTTCACGTATCAGTTAGCAACATCTGCGGGTTTAGACGATAAACCGCAACAAAACATAAATATTTATCAACAAACGATAGTAAAATAATTTTAAACAAAAAAAAACCGACTTCAAATTAGCTATATCCTGAAAGGAAAATTCTGTTTATGTACATATTTACTAAAGATCAAGTAGGTATACGTAGCTCTCAGCAGATTCAAGGCTTTAGAAGGAATAGCTCTATCTGATTTAGAACCCTCTAAACTGTTAAGTAAACCCCACGATGAACAAGCATTAACAGAAATGCAACACTTGAGAAGCAGCAGGCTTGGCTCATTACTGAAACTATAATTTCCAGTCTGGAGGTGCATTAAGTATTGAAAAAAATATCCTTTAACTCCTAAAAATTAAGGAGTTGACCTTTCATCATCAGCCCAATCATTTTTTTACTGCCAAGCGTAAATACTGGTGTAGCTTTGAAAAATGTACTAAAAACACTACCTACCTATGCCTATAAAATTTGAGGGTTGCCCTCGATTTCCCTCATATTCCATCATCAGGTCAAGATATGCTGACAATCTGACTACCTGGAAACTATACCCTTTCAGACAAAAAAAGAATTTTCCAAATCGGTCCAGGCGTCTTCGAGTAATCCGCGAATATACATAAAAATACTCTCCATTTCTTCCGTGGATGTCGCAAGAGGCGACTAAGGACATAGGTTTAAGTAAATTTTAGGCGACAGGCTATGAGGCTAGCAACCTGTCACTATCATACCTGCTAACTCAAAACCTACAAAAAATGTGCTAGAAGTGGCCACGAAGCGTGACATAGACATAGTTTTGTCTATGTAGCGTTTTGTGTGCTCTGCCTACCCCATTTAAGAATACAGGCGTGATTGTATGTAGGTATGTAAGTATGTACAAATGTAAGTTCGGACTAAAATTCCCGAATGCCCATACATTTTTTTTTTATTTTAAGGATAATTCAAAAACTACTAGTTAGATTTTGATGAAATTAAAATGGGACCAATGGGAAGCCATTTGCTATCGAACACAAAAAGAACCATCGAAATCGGTCAACCCGTTTAGAAGTTCTGAGGTAACATACAAAAAAAAAAAAAAAAAAAAAAAAAAAAAAAAAAAAAATACAGCCGAATTGAATACCTCCTTTTTTGAAGTCGGTTAATAATAAATAATCAGGCGCCCGATGATAAACTGATAGAGCAGCAGTTAATTAACGCAACGTAGGGACATCTATTCTCGTTGACCAATTAGGTATATGGACCTCGATACATGTACGTATGCATAGGCCTGAACCCTGACACCGTCAAGCTGTCTGGGGATATTCCACTCGCAATGTATGCTGTAGGTAAATGAACGATATTAGATCATAATTAACAACGTAACAGTTAAATTACCGATATTTTCATGTCATACACCTGCATCACTAGCTGTATGATGTGGTCGATCTGTATGCTTTGCACAGCAACACGCTCTAGTCGTCTAACGTGGGGGGATAGTCTACCTGTCACTTTCTGACGTCTCTAATTAAATAGCGACAGGTATAGTCTATCTCGCGCGTATCTTTACTCGCGCCTTGATTTGCTGAGCCGGCTGGGGCATACACACTAAAACTAGTATTCTTTTTTTTTGTTCTGAAGTAATTACCTATATAACTTACACACATCCTCACGCCCGTATTCCCACGAGGGATAGGCAGAGCACATGAATTCAAAAATCCAGTGTCACGTTATCAATTTCAGGGTAATCAGATGGTAAAACGTGATATTGTAGTGACAGGTTGCTAGCCCATCGCCTACAATACACTAACCCCTTCCCAGAGTCGCCTCTTACGACACCCACGGGAAGAAAGGCGGAGGTGCTATTCTAACCCGGCACCACACGGAAATAACTTATAATATAACTTAATGCCACGTATTTACGTAGCGAGTACCTATTTACCTGTCATAGCAATTGAAAGTATTCCTCGAAGAAGGACTGCATGCTTGCACAACATTAACATTGAACAGCACGCCAGTCTTCCAAAATGGAATAGGCAGAGCACACGAAACGTTACATAGCCAAAACCAAGTCTATGCATAAGATGAAAGAGGCATAATAATATAATTCCTTCGTGACCTTTTACGTCATCCACGGAAGAAACGGAGAGGTGTTATTCTAAACCCGACATCACATAACCATGCTTTATACCTGTAGGTACTTAACTTACAGGTTGGTAAGATGAATTTTATAATGAGTTTTGTTCTGTGTGCAGGTTTTGTTCCTAAATTGAAGATTGTGATTAACTGCTTATAATGTAACTAACAACCTACTGCTTTTGAATCACTCTAATGCTTATAAATTGATTGTAACAGATTAGTTCCGTACATCACTGTCTCACATCCATCTCACATCATACGTACGTTAGCGGCCGGCGAACGAAGATAGTAAATTATTTATTTCCCCGTGACTTTTTTATATTTAGCCATGTAAAACAAACACGTAAAATCCGGCCTATAAACTACCGCCAGATGCGCATGTCGCGTCCACTGCGCGCGCGCAACGAAAAGGCTCGCTTTGGACCCCGGCCAAATCGCGGCAAACAATTTAAAGCTTTGACTCATTTAATCGAGGAAAGTAACCAAAACTTATTTATAAAGTTTATTATACTGTAAATAACCTGACAAAGGCTAAACTACTTTTTAAATTAGGTTTTAAAAATAAAAATAAACGGATTTATCACTTAGCAGGATCACGTTCTTTCTTATATTATTATTTACTCGTGACCACGGTCGATGTAACGCGACCGAAACGTCGAGGTGACTTTTCGTACCGATTTCCATATGAAAATATTATATCATTAGCTAAGTGATAAAAAATTGTTAGAATAACGAAAGTTTCAAACATTACGAAATAGATTTCATCAGCAAATATGTATATGGAAATGAAATGAGCATTTAATTCACTAAAATATGAAAGAGGGTGAGATAAACGAGTATTACGCGACATCAGTAAAGAGAAGCAATAAGTACGTCTTGAAAGAAAAAAATCCTTCTAAACGCTGATAGTTGCCTATGAGGTAAACGCCCGAATGCTCGAGCTGTACTAGTATATGGCCTAAATTAAAAAATTGAAATACTTATATTTTGTATTTAACCCTTTTTTAAACATAACACTACCGTTAGACACACTCATAGTAAAATAAAACGGATCTAGTCACGTTTTTATATCGAGATTAGCTCGACATGTGCACTATCCAGTGCGCGATTAACCGCTGCCGTGGCGCGTAGCTCCAGATCATGGGTCATGAATTGGTCCCGAAACATTTAGAGATAATCTCGATATAAAAACGTACGTAGATCTGTTTTTAACCGACTTCAAAAAGGAGGAGGTTCTCAATTCGACCTAAT
>BHDV01001965.1:108212-121770 GCA_005406045.1 Adoxophyes honmai | reverse complement strand
GCACGAAACCAGGATCTGATGATGGAATCTTGGAGAAATCGAGAAAACTCTTCAAATTTTATATGGAGATGTACGGCGTTTTCGGTAATTTGTTGATGAAGTCAAGATTTTACATTCAGTAAACGGAATACTTTCAAAATATTGCTAATTTGAAGTCGGTTTTTTTTTGTTTAAAATTATATTTCACTATTAACCCGTATTGCTTTGACATAGAGTGCCAAAGCCATATATTATACAACGACGAGCACTCGGACGTTTACCTTACAGCAAATAAATTTATGGCGGACAAGTAATTACAGGCTGTAAAACATTTTTATGTTACAAATGGAAATGCAGTACTAATACCTAGTTACTTCAAAACACAAAATATTATAATACAAAGGCAATGGTTAATATTCAAGAAATTAGTTACAGTTGCAATATCTAAACTAAACACAGCGTGGGCTTCGTCAAAAAAGGTAACACACATACCAGCAACCTCACAATAAGAGCACTTGTACCTGCTACGTCCTTTCGATACAATTAGGGTGACGGCACCAGTTATGGACGGTTTAAGCTGACAAGCACCAGTGATGGACACTTCATTCATAATTTAAAGACCATAGAGTTGTGAATTGATTGTTGTAAAACAAATGACTTTTCCTTAGTGGGTAGTAAATAAGAGTCATTGTCCATTACTGGTTCTATGTCCATTACTGGTGCGGTCACCCTATCAGATTCCCATAAACCCTAGCATGATTTACATTATTAAGTTCTCTTCTAGTGAAATGGTCGTGATGTTAATTTATAATGTACTTTTCGCCCGCGTCACATAAATAATATAGAAGCCGGTTCAAAGGCACGTAGCAGGAACGCTATTCAACAATATCCAAGTGATACCGTTTGTCACACAAACTAGTTAAAGCAAACTGTTGCGCGCAACGCGCAGTCGTTTAAATTTGGCTTAGGTGTACCTACCTATAATGGTGTTATTTCTCTAATGTAACTAAATAAATTCGTCGACGAGCTCGACGTCCAGTTGTCAAATTTTTCTTACTATACATACATCACGGCTGTCTTCCCCAATGGGATAGGCAGATCCCACGAATCGCTACACAAAACCATGACCATTTCACGTTTTACGGCCACTTCTAGCATATTTTTTAGGGATTGAGTTGGCAGGTAAAATAGGTATAATAGTGACAGGTTGCTAGCCTGTCGCCTAAAATGTACCTTAACCTATTTCCTTAGTCGCCTCTTACGACATCCACGGAAAAAATGGAGACATGTTATTCTAAACCCGACACCACGCGGAAAAAGTTCCTTGCTAGATATAAATAACATCTAATTACAGCTGATACATGACAGCTAATTTTGACGTCTCGACGTGGAGTTCGTCTACGAGTTTGGTTTGTTACGTAAGATAATAACACCACTGATGTGACGTACCGCAAAAACTTTATGAAATTCTGGGAAAAACGCAGAAATATTTCAAAACTTTTAGCCAGTAGGAAACATTTCGCGGTGTGCTCATCCGTAGTTGTGTATGCTATGCACATTATAACACTGATGGTATCCCTTGAACAATGCCGAATAAAGCAAAACCAATTGCACGCAGTTGTATGGGTTAGCAATAACGATAGCCATGAAATTGGACCCACCTTGTACCACAAAGGCATGCGCCGCCCCGGGCCGGACCTGCCGTAATAACACAAACTGAATTATGATAGCCTTCCTGAACGTACAGTCAGCAAAAGTTGCTTCATTTTCTAACGCAAGTATCCTGACGGTATGCAAAAACTATTTATGCGTGGTTGGACTAAAACTAAATATGGCGATGTATAAAAATGTCTACGTTTAGAATATAAATTGGTCCAAGTATTAGAAAACCGATACTTCTAAATGTCTAAGCCTTATCTAGTCGGAATATAAAAATGACTACTTTCTATACATAGGTCAAACCATCCCCTTGTAACATCTTTATATTTGGTCTAATATACATGTGGACATTTTTATGCTTTATTAAAATTTTATACGGTCGAAATTATGCAAGTGGACATTTTTATACATCGCCATATTTAGTTTTAGTCAAACCACGCATAAATCGCAAAAACCTTTGGTTATATGCAGACATCCGCATTCACAGATGCGTTGTCAATTCATAGAGCTAAGGTGAAATAGAATCAATTGCCTTTTGGAGCGGTAATTTACCCGACTATCTTTACCTTCTGTATGTGCCTGTATGTGGACATACCAAACACTGATCGCTACTCAGCAACAAGATTAGCATAGCACGTTAGGGAAAGAAAGTGATCTGCTCCAAGACAACACGCTGCGTCGGAGTCCCAACCGCATCAATACATAGAAGTCTTTATTTTATTTTTCACGTTTGTACTGATCATTTGTGATGCTTTATGTTTATTTGCTTGTTCTGTTATCTGTACTAATGTAAACTGTATACTGTAGGATGAAGTTTTAATTAGTTCTACTGGAGCGTTCGGTTTAAGTCTATTAAAATCTAGGCCCAAGCGTGCCTAAGACACTGAAGCTTAGAAAATTGGACGCCATAATGTAGCTAACATAACTATTGTTGATTAATTCAATGTCCTGTAGGAACAAGACTATTATTTGTACTTATCCAATGACTACATTTAATAACTTATTGCTAAATGAAGTTATTTTATGCCTAGTGAGACATCGTGGCGTATAAAATAGGGCTGTATAGAGATCAGAAAGTAATTTGTTATTCACTTATTCAGTTTGCTATTTTTTTATGAAATGTCAAACTGTTCACTTGTAAGACTGAAGTTTGTATTTAATTCGAAATAAGTCATTAAAAAAATGTGTAATCAAAATGTTTTTACTTCTGGTACCTACTTGGGTACCTACAGTACCTAGTTAAATAATACGCGCCTAAATGAAATTGCACGCGAATAACAACAGATCTAACGACTCTAACGCTATATAAGGAAACTTGTCAGAGATCGCTCATTGAGTCATTGATATATCAATTTAGGATTTCACAATATTAATCCAAACAATACAGAAACCAAATGGCTCCTGTTGCACTTGAATCACTTGGGATAGCGTCTTGCATGAGTAATATCAAATTGAGATTAGATATGTTTCTATGTATACTATAGTTACCGCTTACGATTGTACAGTCAGCAACAAAGATCGACTCAACCATAGGTAATGCTGAAAAAACATATACCTAAACGCTATTATTGTCTCAAAATTCAAAATTCAAAACTTTATTTATGAAAAATAGGCTTCTAAGAGCACTTTTACACGTCATTTTTGAGTCTACCAGCGCTTCGGAAAGACCATCATTGCCAAGAAAAATGCGCCGCAAGAAACTTGGCAGAAAGTATTTTTTTCAAATCAAAGAAATAAAATACAAAATAAAATTTTACAAAAAAATGGTAAAAAATTGACTTAAAAAACAATCGTAAGTAGTGTACTAAATGTGGAGGCAGGATATTTAATTAAAAGCCTGTATCACTGATCAAAGGGCCAAGGCAACGCGCTGCCGCAGGTTGTCTCGACATTAAGGCCTATGTGTAGGTTTATATTTTTGGACTTTTGACCGTGTTTTTTTTTGCTGACAGTCAGTGCGTGTTGTGAAGATAGTATTCTTTACATTACTTGATTATGTTGGCATTTTTCAATCGATGACATGGCAGCTCGCAGAATTGTTTCACTGCACTAAACGTTACCGAGTAGGTAGATAAGTATAGAAGCTCTTGAAAATACCCAGACAGTTCACTGCACTCTAAACAACAACTTACATGAAAGCTATCTTGAAAGTGTAATGAAAAATTGTTATTCTGTTCGGTACCCATAGCACACAGTAGTGCTTTGAATAAGGAATAGGAACGAGATAAGTAAATAAAAAACTAAATTTATTTTTATTGCAATTAAAGTTCTCGGTAAAACAAGAAGTATTTAAATTATGAAAATCGACCAATGTAAGGCAAACAGAAAAGTTCCTACAGTTCCTACATGTATCTTAAACTGTCGATAGTAGGTACGCGCAAAGTAGAATTGCCTTTTCAATAGATTAGGGGCGAATGGGCGGAATCTACAAACTTTACACTACGAACTTACGTCTTCTGGCTAACATATGTCAACATAGTGAAATAAAACAGATACTTAAACTTGCGATTCTACAATCTATGTTACCTCGACATGTTTCGCGGCAATTCGTGGCCCATCATCTGGAGCTACGCGCCACGGCAGCGGATAGACGCGCACTGCGCGCTGGCGGTCTTTCCGCGCGACTGCTTGACATTGACAAAGCTGAATTGTCGAGCTAATCCCGATATAAAATCGTAAACAAGTAGATCCGTTTTATTTCAATATGTATGAGTGAGTCTACAGTAGTTTTGTTTAAAACATAAGTCAACATGCCCCTACAAAAATGATGCCTGAACTTATTTCATACATACATATAATCACGCCTTAGTTCCTAAATGGGGTAGGCAGAGCACACGAAACGCTAAACATAACCATGACTATTACTATTTCACGCTTCGCAGCCTCTTCTAGCATCATTTTAGGTTTGAAAACAGATGGAAGAGGTAGTATAACAGTGGCAGGTAGCTAGCTTGTCGCCTTAAGAATATCCAAACCCATTTCATCAGTCGTCTCTTACGACATCCACGGAAGAAATGGAGAGGTGCTATTCTAGACCCGGCACCACACGGGCATTTCATAATATACCTCTATACAGCCGTTATTATAAACCATAGCTGTCATAATAACTTCTTTTCGACGGCTTTAAATTGGCGATCGGCAACGGGCGCCCACGCAGCCCACGTGACGTCGCCAGCGCACGCGATTGCACCCTTTGATTGTAATTTATGATCGGGAGCGACTGGCGTCTTCCTCTCCATATATATTGTAAATTGAGACAGTAATAACAGTCATTTGTTCTTACTGTATATCATACGAGACGTGCATGCGTAGCCGCCATCGATCGTCGATAGCAACAAGTGAACAATGTAAACATCCCAGTCTCAAAAGTTCCTACTATTTATATAGGGTCGATTTATCAAACCAGAAAGTCTTGGAATGAACAACTTTTAAACAGTTTTTTTTCGTTTGCAAAATGTATTTAAGTACTCGAGAGTAAAGAGTGTCTTTTCCGATTCCGAGACTAAATTTTGTCTTCCTTTGGTTGAATGAACGTTTAGGGTTAGGTAATATAACCAAATGAAAATAAAATTTAGTAGGTATTAAAGAAATCACTTCTACCATATGAAATATTTATCATATGAAAATATAATTAAGTTGTGAGTTTGATTAAATGTAATGCACCCTTAGTAATTCATTAGAAATTCTATGAATAGGTGCACAGTATTTTTTAACCGTTTTCGATAAGTAGGTAAGTGCCTAACAGAATCACAAGTCTTAAGAAACATTATACCTACTCAGGATGTTTTAATTGGTCTGATATCTCAAAATTTGTAGGTACAATTGTGATGAAATGATTTCTATTTAAACAGTATTCGAACAAAAATATTTAAGGACTATAAGTAGGTACCATGCCAACTCATGAACTCACGTAATTATGGTCGGCATATGTACGAATAAGATTTAAACTGATTTACCGTAATAGTTTGCACGGTTTAACCACAACAGTGTTTCTTTTTCTACTATTTTTGAAATTGTCACACGTGTGAAATGTTAGGTACCTACCTAAATAATAACACTATGCACATGTAGAATACTTATCTTGCAAAAAACATATTAAGTAGATTAGAATCTGAGTTGAGTATTATGAAATTCTACTTCCTTGGCGAGTAAGGAAACGTAACTCATTTATCGATGTTTTTCGAGTTAAGACCAAATATAGATACCGACTTGGCCTACGCAACAACCGCGTCAGTAAACAACAATCTTAGATAATTGTAGGCAAGAAGCTTAATCTATGTGACGGCGCGTATCACTGATAAAACTGATAAAGATGTTTTTGTATTACCACGAACTTAAAGAGCAGAGTAAACGTAGGTTAATATACCTGTAGGGTATATTGCCAAAATTAACGTTTCAAGTAGATTCCTAAAAAATTATCTATACTTAAAAAAACATGAATTATTTATTGAAATTTTGAATTAGGTAGGTAAAAGTTGTTTGCTAGTAGGTCGTCATCAGTGTTCACTAACTATTATCAAGAAAACCCTTAGGAGTGTGACTGTGCATTTTATCCTTCTAGGGAGATCCATGTGGTAACCGTGCGTTGAACTCGGGACAAAGGTCAAGGTCAAACGTTTACTTGATCAAAATAAACCGGTTTTCCGCGTTTCTGACGGAATGACCCTTCCGATATGAGAAAGGTCACAGGTGCGTACTTATCTACGGTGTAAGTGACCAACTTGTGATAAGTGTCATTTTTTCATTATGCACAAATTTGAAGAGCATGGTTTGACAGGATACAAACCTTTTTTCGCGCCGGTTTCTTCAGAATCGCGTAGCCCCCGCTACGTAGCACGCGCACATCACAACACTCCACGTTTCCGACGTGGGGACGCGCAGTTATGATAACCCGGACGAGAGCGAAAGTTAATCCGCTTTCTATAAGGGCCGCGAGTACAAGCGCGACGCAGCGGCGTGAGCCGTCGACTGGCAGAAGGAAGGACGCGGGAAGGTCGGCCGCGGCGCCGCGCATGCGTCGCGTCGCCCATAATACCGCCAACCTAAATTAATTCTGACCTCTGGCAAACTTTCCGCACATTGGTTTGTTGTGGTCCGTTAATGCACATGGTGCGCTCGGGAGCCGAGTCTGCTCGCTCGGCTGTTCCCGCTGGTGCGCCCAAAGCTAACAGAGGAAAATGAAGATACCCCGGTGATGAAATACCATCGAACCAACTGATTCGGGAACCACCATAAAACTTATTTACATTGAACGTCGTAGTGACGCTGCACTGCCCTACAAAGGAAGTCTTTCTTTATTACGTTTATTGTGACAACATTCTGCGGGGAATCATGAATCAATTATTGACAGCAACGTTTCGACTGCAATTATGATCTATACATTCGGCTGCATAGCCGACTTAAGACAAATTTGGTAACTTCTTAACTACAAGTAATAGCCAGTCCCAAACTTCAATCCGTAGGTTTTGCGGTCTAGAGATGGAAAAAACTTAACATTTACCTATGCATTGTTAATTGTTAGTGATAAGCATTACATACATACATACATACATAAGCTAAACCATCGATAGACTGAATATTGAGACGTGGCGTAAAAATACGTTACGCTTATGTACCATTAAGTCAGCAAACTCGGCCAACTACACTCATTAAGTACTGTAGCATCAGACTTTAAGGTGATTATTTTTTTAATCAATCTGGCTATCTATAGGCATCGATGTAATTAATTAACTACACAATTATTACTTGCTTCAGATCTTTATTATGATGGTTACTTATTAAAAAGACTAACAAATGATATGATCCAATGTGGAACCCTGATGAAAAATTTAGTTATTGTGCTTTTAATTATTTAACTACTAGTTAACTATACCTACTATCGAACTTTATAGTACTTATGTAGAAGAAAAATTGCGGATTTAAAAGGTGCAGACTAATGCCATCTATTGGCACATTAGTAAACAATTGTACTCGATGTATTCGCAGTTGTACCTACTTATTACGGAAGATACAAGATTGGCAATTCCATTAAGTATAGTAGACTACAAATGTAATACTAATTAAACTATCTATTGAAATCGAATTCCAGTCTAAGGCACCGAAGAAACAAATGGAGTTTTAACCTAAATTGAGAACTAGGGAACCGTCTATGCTACTTATACTTATGATCACAATGCGGCGTAACGCTTTATTGTCACTCCCAAGAATTGTACTCTTTAAAAATCTATAAACTACTAAAAAACTAAATAGATTACTCTGTATAAAGTGTCACTAGAAAATTTAAATACTGAGCTAAAGATCATATCACAGTGCAATGTTTCTTAACATTAAGTAAGATGAGAGAGCAGTTTATGAAGACGGTCTCTGACCTCTTTGGAGGCTGGTGCTCGCGGAGTGCCTGTCTCACGGTCAGGGTTGGCGCAGAGGTCCAACAAGTCCAGCAGAACCCTGGGAGACCGAGGGCTCAGAAGCAGCCCTGGAATCACCACTCGCCCAGACATTACCCATCCAAGAAATATCTTTTCACAAACAATCTGCAGGTTATTATTAGCCACTCCATGCTGACATTTGTAAGTCATCAGATTGCAAAAAGATCTACAGTCAAAGAAATCACAATCACTGTGTGTCTTACATGGAGAGCCATTCCCTGTTATCTGATTAGCAATACTGAGGGGGTGGACTGAATCAAGATCCAAATATTGAATTTTCTTAAGATCTCGAGTTACACCGAAATGATCTACCTTAACATCACAAATGTGCAATGGCTCTGGCACACTATTTTCCAACCGTATCAGAAAATCTAATATCATCACAGAGATTTTGACTCGTCTGACCCACTCCCCTTTGCTGTCATATAGAGTCATTAAATGTGAGTAACGTGATATTGGGTGCAATTTTTGGACAGCATACAAGGACCCACAGGAACCAACTAACTGGGGGAAAATATCAAACTTAGCATACAACAACAGAGCCAGGTACTCATTGTCTTGTAACAGGTTCCAAACATTTTCCATTTCTATTTCTCTGACTCTGAGTACACCCTTTTGGGCATAATGTACATAGGACATCTTTTTAGCATCAATGGTATCAACAGAAATATTGAATCTGAGCTTTATATTTGATACAATCATACTCGAGAAATCAACTTCTGTAGGATACATCTTTTTATTTGAATCATCCAGCCAGTGCAGTGACGCATGTGTATCTGGGTTTACCTTTGGCAACTTAAAAAATATGCTGTTGTTACCCCAGCGGCCAGAAAAAACAGATTCTTTACCCATGTGAAATGTTTGGCAGGAAATTGAAGTGATTCCATCGGATTGGCATAATTCTTCACATAAGTTTCCAATTGAGTTGCCATTTTCATGATCCACACACTGAAAAAAAAAACATTTCGTTCAAATAATGTGATTGCAATCCATTTGTATATTTGGATATACAAGATGGTACATTAAATGTTGTATTTTCTTATTGTTGTATTAAACTAAATTAAATTCCTAAATAATCAAAACTTAGGTAACAACACTTCATCAAAAACTAGGAAGTGTTATGTCAGAGGTAGGCACAATATTTTTTTTTTCATTATCATCTTACACTAACACAGTATCCATTCATATTTGATCTATTAACACATTTAGAACCAAGGACCCAGCTCCCGGGTTCTTCAAAACATTCGCGAGATACCGAGAACCCAGTAGCCGGGTTCATTTTGTACTAGCTATAATAGACGACTCAGTTCCGCGCAGATGTTTTGATTTTAGGCTTGGTCGTGAATGTGTTAAGCTGTTCAGTTAAATATAGGGACTTGCCATCAAATACTAATTTATTACCAAGTTAATTGAAATGAAATACTAGTGATTATACTCACAATGTTCTTCACATACATATGGGGCTGCACATTTGAACACATTAAGCCCCATTTAAATGACAGAATAATTAACGTAAAGCTCAGTATTGTTCCAATGATGACAACACATGGTCTTCTCTTTATAAATCTATATAAAGCAGCCAAAATCCAAATGATAAGGAAATAGAAGCTTGTCATCTTGAATAAAGGGTTGTGATGTGAGGTACCTAAAAAAAGTTAAGAAGATATGATGTCATGATTAGGATGCCATATTTATAGAGAGTAATATAAATACATACATACATACATACATAAAATCACGCCTATGTTCCCAAATGGGGTAGGCAGAGCACACGAAACATAAAATATACATATCCATGATTATGACTATTTCACGCTTCGCAGCCACTTCTAGCATTATTTTGGGTTTGAAAACACATGTAAGAGGTAGTAAATTATGACAGGTTGCTAGCCTGTCGCCTAAAGATTACCTAAACCCATTTCCTTAGTCGCCACCTACAACATCCACGGAAGAAATGGAGAGGTGCTATTCTATACCCGACACCACAAAATAAATGTATTTGTTTGTAAAGATGATTGGTATTTATGCACAAAATTATGTAAGTAAACATTAAAAAACAATATGAAGAACATTAAATTTTTAGTCATGAAAATTGGTGTTGCACTGGTCACAATTCGTATTTAACCGCATCTATAGTAGATTTGTTTAGGTAGTTAAAACAATATAAACAATCTTGACGTGTCTTTTTATTTAAACATACACTTTATAAATGTAAATGTAAGAGGTCAATAAGGCCCTGCGCAGACGACAGACTATCCGCGACGGACTTTTTAATCTGTGAAAATAGAAACTAAGGAATTATTAGTGTCCGACCGAAGCTTCGGCTTCGGCTTCGGCTTCGGCCACCTTCGGCCAAAAAAACCACCTTCGGCCAAACCTTCGGCTTCGGCCAAAATTTGGCCGAAGCCGAAGGTTTGCAAATCGTGATTTGAAATTGAACAAACGATGCCAGAGCGAGACGGATAGTGCGCAGCGCTTAGCAGGGCAGCATTTCGTCGGCCCCATAGCTTTACTTGCAGGTAATTATATAAATTACTGACAACACATAACATAACAGCATAGTCACACTTGATTTAGGAACGAAAACTGCGCATAATTTCATACCGTTTTTTTTACTATTAGCAAATTCTCGTATTTATTAGGGTTAACATGGGGTCAACACACCTTCGGCTTCGGCTTCGGCTTCGGCCGAAGGTTTTGATGAAAGCCGATTAATCGGCTTCGGCTTCGGCTTCGGCCAAAATTGTACCTTCGGTCGGACACTAGGAATTATATGCAGTAACGCACACGACGCGCAAAAAGTCCGGCGCACAATGCATACAACACTCGCAGACTTTTTGTGCGCCGTAGATTCGATCGCACAAAAAGTCTGTCGTCTGCGCTGTGCCTCAGTATTTATTTGAATAGGTATTTATAATCTAGATTCTAAATAAAAACACTGTATGTAGCTTAACTTGATATCTCTGTCATCGACGCCGTTTCGCTTTCTGAGCATGATGTATAATTTTTTTACAAAAAAAGTTATAAATATAGGCTGCAGTTTCACACCAGGTAGTAATTTGTAATGACCATTAATTATAAATACAATACTACATACTACCCTATTGAGCTTACTTGTCTCTTTACTTTAAACACTTTATTACATTGGAAATTGTGGTAAAACCTCCGTTTTTTCACTCAGAATGCACCACTGCAATGCAGTGTTTGGCTACATGACGTCTTCTAGTTCTACCACCGTTTATGATGTCAATCAGATGTAACAGAAACATTTAATGTGATCAACGCGGATGCATAGGTAGTCAATGTACAGAGTAATAACATTTTGTTATCCATTAATAAGTGAAGCGATAAAATTAAATGGTAAATCTCATGGTGCCGGCACGGCACTGCAGAAATACGTCAGACAGGTGTGGGTTAGAGGTGAGGCGTATTTACTGGAACAGATTTTTGTAACAGGTTTTGGCTTGGACGCGTAAGTAACAGATCCGGCTCGCGAGTCCTTTAGCGTACGAGTACTTTACGAGTACAGCGCCTTGGACGCTCATCGGACTCGGAACTATTCGGATTAGGTTCGGAACGTCGGGTTTTTGAGATCGCTCGAGCCGCCTAGCCAGTGCGCGATGAGTAATAAGGACAAAGGAAGGAGCGAGTTGTCATTTTTAATTCAATTTTTTTTTTTTTATAAAAAAATGCTGACAGTCCTAAGCCTGTATAAAGTATGAAGGGAAGTTTTTAGTCGGTATTTCATATAAGTTAAAATTAAAAACAAAATGAAGTGTGGAGACTAGAACTTGACTGTGAAGTGGAATTTGGTAGTTCGATATACGTGAAAGTACTAAAACTAGTACGCATTTACGGGAATCATTGATCTCCATGTACGCATTTACTCTATAAGTCCATCGAGTACAGTACTCGTAATACGCATTTACTCTATAAGTCCATCGAGTACAGTACTCGTAAGTACTCGTGGACCTAGTCTTTGGATCTAGTTTTTTTGTGGACGCGTACTCGAAGGAACTGTTCCACGTTTTGCCTAGTACGTCTCACCTCTAGTGTGGGTGACTGGGTGTGCCAATTTCAATTTTGTTTGGTTGACTTGACAGCTTGACACTGACATTGACATTGACACTGACAGCCCAGAGAGCACAGTGATGGCGCGTTCCACCTGGGCCCCACAACGCCCTCGCCCACGACCGCAGAATCTACCATTCCACTTGTCAAAAAACGCCGCGGGCGTTGTGGGCGAGTGTTTCATTCAAGTGGAACGCAAAACTTGAGCGCCGTGGGCTTCCAATATGGCGGCATAGAGAAAACGTGCAGCTTTGGGGGTTGTTAGTAAATATTTCGCATGGATTGGAGCAAAATTTAATTAAACAGGGACTCCCGTTAATTAATGGCAGCATTTTCCGCAAAACGAATGAGATTCGGTAAATTCATCAAAATCTGATGACAATGACATGTGTCACGTGTTGACAGGTGACGTTTTAGTGATAGTGAAAGCCTACTCCGACCCACCTATACATTTTGCGGGCGAAGTGGGCGCGTTGTCTTCGCGAGCAGTGACGTCATCAATAACGTCGAACGATTCGCTCGCAACGACCACAGGCCTCAGGTGGAACGCTTCAGAGGGCGATACAAATACAATCGTTGCGGGCTTTTAGTGGAACTCACTCATGGAGAATCTTCTTATTCGTAGTCGTTCCCTAAATATCAGAATTGCAAAATACTAGATTGCCGACATACCTGCTTATCAAAATATCAGATTCCCGGAATACCAGATTTTCTTTATGCTATATTCGTTTTTATAACAGTTTTGTAAAGTACCTATCATGTTCTCAATACACCAAGCTACCACAAGCGTCTTCTTTCTTTAATTTGTTACCTATAATGTTCGGAGTGAGCTGGGTTCCACAACAGTGGTTCTTCTTTGTATTTTTCTATGAAATACAAAGTTTTTTCTTTACTCCACTCCATGTTTCAAGAAAGACGAAATAATTACGAGGGACAACGTGGTAACCTCTCGCGACGTGCGACGCAACGCGTGTGCTCGTGACGACTCGCAATCGCAACAGCGTGAACAGCGTACTGACTGATGACTGACTGAAGTGACTGAACACTGAACTGCGTAACAGTCAAGGGATTCGCTATAAAACCGACAGCCGGGTGGAGCACTCAAAGCGAGCAACGAGCGGCTCGTGGCTCGCTGGTTTCCCCGTAACACGACGTACTGACTGCACGAATCAGTCAGTACCTAACCTACCCACCTTAATGCCATACTTCTCCGATGTGACTTAAAGCCCGCCATACTGACTGAGACAAACACATTAATAAAATATAATAAAAAATTCAACCATTTGTGCCAAGCAAATTTTTGCGCAGGTGATCATCGTCCAGTAGGCATTCATGGACATCACCATGCCATACTTTTCAGTCGGTTCCAAATGGCCGCCATACCGCTGCTCCCCTGAAGAACCGCCATACTGGTACAAATG
>BHDV01001965.1:97120-107314 GCA_005406045.1 Adoxophyes honmai | reverse complement strand
TAGAGAGATCTCTCTCCAGGCAGATGTTATGCCTGGGGACCGAAGTCCACAGAGAGGAAGTTGGAAGTTGTATTTATGCAACCATACGTCGAAACTTCGTTAGCGCGATGTAGGATCGTTTAGTTCGGCTATTCGACGCATGTGGCGCTGGAGCGCTATATCAGCCCCCCTTTTAGACCGGAGATTGGTGAGACATCGCAGTGGAGTGGGAGCTTGCTAGGGCCAGTTGTAAACTCGAGCCGCGTTGGCGAGCGTTGATGATCCACCCTGAATGTTGGAGAGCGAGTTGCTTGGATCCGATGTGACTGGCGGAGTGCGTACCTAGACCTACGTGAGGACCGCGATGCATGCGTAGCAAGATCGCGGTGCGAGGCCTTCCGGCGAACACAGACCCCACGGACATCATCCAAGACCTGGAGGAAAAGGGTTTCACCCCGGTTTTCGCCCGCTACATCCAGGCGAGGAAAGGCAAATCCGGCTGGATATTTCATGTGCAGCTAGAGAGGACTACCTCCACGATTCCGACGATCTATGCCTGCACCGAGATCATCGGAATGCAGGGAGTTAAGATTGAGGCCTGGAGAGGTCAAAAAGGACCGGCTCAGTGCCACAGGTATCAAGCGCTTGTACACAGCTCCAAGAACTACTACCGCACCCAGGCCTGCGTCAGATGCGGCGAGGAGCATTCCGCCCGTGACTGCCCACGCCCGAGAGAGGACCCGCCGACGTGTGCCTCCGAAAGGAAGCCCGTGGTAAGAAGGCTGGGGCCGCGCCACATAGGGTCGGGCGCGCCCGCCCCGGTACCACTCTTCCCGTCTCAAACACACAGAGCGTAGAGACCGGGAAAGCCCAGAACTCCCTCACGGCAGAAGCCAACAACGGGAGCCGTCCCTCTCAGAAGAGAAGGCACAAGCGCGGAGGCAAGAAAGCCAAGACGGCACGGACGAAGCCGAGCTCGGAAGACACAGACGGCAAGAGAGTATCAAAGCAGGAGCTGATCCTGTTAATTCAGGAGCTCCTGAAGCTCATAGAGACCTGTCAGAACCCAGTGGCATATCTCTTGGGACAGCTAGCCCTCTGCGCGTGCAGAGTGACTAGTTGCCCCAGGACGCCCGCTGGAACACGACCGACTTTGCGCCTTCAAAATCGGGTTGCTGCGTCACTGAAAGGTGGAGCCAGAAGGATGACGCAGCAAAGAAGACCACCGACGAGACCCAATGGGCTTACCCCAGCGACCTGGCCACGGCTGTGGCCAGCGGAAGACCCCGCTGAAGGAGGCTAAGCCTCGACCAGCACCCCCCGTGGTCCTTGCTGAGCACGTGGCTGAACACCCTGATCGATTGCGTAGCTTGCAGTGTAGGTAAGGTAGTAATACATAGGTAAGAGTGAGAATCACGAAAGTTTAAAACATTATTTCTTTATGATGTGAACTTTCTACCTACCACAATGAACAAATATTTTATTATATTTTCTTTTATTCTATCTACATGCAAGTATTCAAGGTCGCGCCGCCGATTCGCCGCCGCCGTCGACCGATTTATACCGGCGCGCCGCCGCCGGCCATTCAGCCATCACCGCTCATGTCTACTCCCGGGCTACAAGCTAAGCTTTTTCCGTGGAAAAGTAATGCGCTAATGCGCGATATTAGCTTCAGTAGGTACTTAAAATCTTGCTAAGTTAGATTTTGGGGACTGTACCAGCAGTACCAAGCTGCAGTTTTTTTAACTTCGACAATGCTGAAACGGAGCCCTCGTGAGAAGAACTGACGACTGCGAAAATTGAAGGCAGTTGTAGCTAAAAATGATAAAATCACTATAAAAGATGATTTAACGGTGATGCAGACCAATAGCGGCGTTAGGGTAGGGCGCGGTTGGGCGACCGCCCAGGGCGCCGGGTAAAAGGGGCGCCACATGAACCCTTTTGGAGCCTATCGCTCTTAGTTGGGGGCGCCATAGAAACCTCGTCGCCCAGGGCGCTGGTATTGTTAAAACCGGCACTGATGCAGACATTGCAGTTGTTAACTAATAGACTTTATTAGATGATAGATGATGATGATGATGATGATGTATTGACGAAGATTATTAGTACTGTTCGTTAAACTTTTTTAAACTGTTAGGGTGACGGCACCAGTTATGGACGGTTTAAGTTGACAAGCACCAGTGATGGACACTTCATTCATAATTTAACGACCATAGAGTTGTGAATTGATTGTTGTAAAACAAATGACTTTTCCTTAGTGGGTAGTAAATAAGAGTCATTGTCCATTACTGGTTCTATGTCCATTACCGGTGCGGTCACCCTAGTAACATTTTTGATTAATTGAGAAAATGTTTGATTTAGCTATATCGACCTTTGGTGATGATTTCTTCAATGATGTATTCATTAAGTAATTGATTGTTAGGTTATTTTATTGCAAATCATTTGATGATCAATTCGCTGTGCGGTGAATTTCAAACAATGTAAGGTAAGGTTACAGTCAGCAGCAAAAATGTCGACCCGGTAAAAATGGTAAAAATAATAAGTAATAAGGCACAAAATTGTAAGAACATTTTGTTATAAGTATTTATATGCATGTCCCTTTCTTTCTAATACACTCGAAAAAATACATGGCTTAGCAAGTGAAACCTTTTTAGAATCTAAATTAGAGAGATTTGAAGCTTTTTCAACATACCAATACCAATACTAGAGAGGAAGGAATTCGCGTCTAACCTTTCATTGCCGAGCACATGACATGACACTCCATAGAATTTGGCGCCGATCGGCGTTGTTTATATGTACCTACTTTTATTACCAAGAAAAGGTGCTATGTAGGTAATTTAATGATAATGACGTACCTACACCTAAGCCGCAAGCAAAAGTCTAAAAAAAACTGACAAGAATAAGTTATGTAAAATACCTACTTAACTATTTTAAACTCAGAAGTCGGAAGCAAACAATTTGGGCAATCTGCTTAGCTTTTGTCCCGGTTTTAAGTTTACCTAAAGCATTTCATTTTGTCGTCTCTTTCTCGTACGCCCGATTAGAAAGGGACTTTTCTTATGTCGCGTTTAAAACCTAGCGAGCTACTGTAACACCCCTTTGTAAAGTCTTTATTATTCTGAGAAAAATAACCTTATTTCCTTACAAAGTACAATATTGTACATGTACCGTAGGCGTATAGTAAAAGTACCTATACCTAGAATATTTCCTTGTTTCCCAAATTTCAAAAGTATGTTTATTATGTACCTAGGTACGATTTTAAAATTATGACTGATCAGATTTGCTATGAAGAAAGTAGACTACCTACGAAATTAGTGTTTTTTTCCCCAATAGGATTTAATTCGGAAGTTCAGCTATATTAGCACGCCCGGTTTTATTCCCGATATAACAAAATTGTCTCGTTCTAACCAAGCGTGAGACAAAGAAACAACGCTTTATTATGTTTACCGGGTAGGTATAAACGCCAGCATGGTAAGGCCCCTGCCACAGTTTAACGTTATATTCGTTATATTGTGCCCCTGCTGTCCCTGCTTTTAGTCAGGCTTGCGCGAATTTTAGAAAGAGTTCGACTTCAGAAAGGATTTCTTTTCTTAAAAACCTATCCACTCAACCAGCCGTGCCACAGTATTATAAAGCTGTGGCCTTGCGGTGTCGGGATAGAATAACACCTCTCCATTTCTTCCGTGATGTCGTAAGAGGCGACTAAAGGAAATCGGTTTAAGTATGCTTTAGGCGACAGGCTAGCAACCCGTCACTATTCTACCTCTTCCATCTAAGTATGCAAACCTAAAATTATGCTAGAAGTGGCTGCAATGCGTGACATAGTCATAATAATGGTTTTGTCTATATCACGTTTCGTGTGCTTTGCCTACCCCTTTTGGGAACATAGGCGTGATTGTATGTATGATTGTATGTAGGTATACTGTACTATCCACTCAACGTTACATAATTTTATCATCACTGATCTAGAAATATGAAGTAGTGGTGACTAATACCACCGCGGCACTCTAATCTCCACAAGTGTGGGAATGTCTTGAATAGGTAATAATACAGAGGTAAGCGTATACCTTTACCTATAAATGTTGTAGTATTACTCCACTACGCTACACAGACTGTTAGCACACGCCTTGGCCGGTACGTAATTCGAGTCACAATAACATTTCCTGCTCCACCTTAGAAAAAAGGTTGCCCAGAGAAACATGTCGCTCACATGGATGTCTGCACTGTATAGTATTGTGTATTGTGCGCAGACCAAGCGTGTCCTATTGTTCCATACGAGACTACAAAACATTACTATCTTAGGCTCGGCGCAAACGGGCTACCGACCACAGCCACTGTTTGCCAGCGACAGCGAGTAACAGACTAACACTATTTCATGTATTTTGTATAGACGCAAGGCACACATTTAGCGAGTGGCGGGCATTCGATCACTATCTATACTAATAGTAATATTATAAAGCTGAAGAGTTTGTTTGTTTGAACGCGCTAATGTCAGGAACTACTGGTTCGAATTGAAAAATTCTTTGTGTTGGATAGTCCATTTATCGAGGAAGGCTTTAGGCTATGTAACATCACGCTGCGACAAATAGGACCGAAGAAACATTGGAAAATGTGAGAAAAAAGGGGGAAAATTAGTCACTATTCCACACGAACGGAGTCGCGGGCACAGCTAGTATGTGGTTAAGTCGCGCTCGCTGGCCCGTTTTCCCCGAGGCTTAAAGCATAATTGTATCAGACCACTGTCACTAAATTATCAAGGTAGAATACAATTTGCTATGTTCCTACATACTTATCAATCTAGATAGCAGATAGATACTCAAGGATTAGTATAGTAAGAAAATTAATAAAAATTGAAACTCGTAATAACAAGCTCGTTTTGACGTTTTATTTATGTAAATTTGCAGATATAATTAATACAAATGGTCATGTAAATTGGGATCTATGATAAATAATAACTAAGCTGGATCAGAGGTCACTGTCTCATACTGCCCCGTGCATGTCTGTGCTCCAGCCAATGTTAAATTTAGATGATTCATCAAAATATAAAAAGGCAGTCTCGGAGGTGTGGCATTACAAATACTGTCTTATTCCCTAAAGTTTATATTATGAGATTTCTATTGTGATAGTGATAAAACACAAACTTAAACTATTATGTGAACATACTACCTGACTGGCTACAGTATGCATGCATGACTTTATTACATTACACTCCTCACTTTCTAGGTGGATTTAGGTGCTGAACTATGTCAACTAATAAATTCCTAAGATTTATGTGACAAAACCTATATTGTCTACATGTCATACATCACAATTTTTCCTAAAGCTATCTGTACACAGTTTGGGTAATTTAAGATATCAATTCAATAATGCCAATTACATCCTTACATTCAGATAATATATGTTGCCCCCCACGGCAACTGCTGTATCATATACAGCACCACATAGTACAAGGGAATTGTGTGTCAGCATTATCTCAACAGATGGATACAATTTTGTTCCTCAAATAAGGATTACTAACAAACAAACATTTGGGATACAAATTAAATTATTCACAAACAAATCTATAAATAAACTTTGATTTTAAAACACTGAATACTTGTATGTCAACACTACTGATTTCATGAATGCTTAGCCATTCATTCAAATTAGACAGAGAGCTATTCAAATTACTCATCAGACTCCTTTTGTTCTGGACTGGCTGTCTTCAGCCATGGGTGCTGAAGGCACTCATATGCTGTGGCGCGACGATTAGGATCAAAATCTAACATAGGCTTTAAAAAGTCAGCAAACTCCTCTGCATCTGTCTGACTCCACTCATACTTTTCTGTGAGCACAGATACCAGGCCCCATGGCTTCAGGCCTGTGATGTTCCTCAACTCACCTTTCTTGTTGAAGAAAATTTTTGAGTATTTCCCTGATGCAGCAATGCGTTTAGGAATGTCTCCAAGGAGTTCAATAATGTGTGCCAGGTGATCTTCATCTCTACTGTATCCATCACCAGAATGAGGCTCAAATAAATAGTCTCCAGTGGCTAACTCAAATGCCATGCAAGCAGTGCTCCAGATATCAGCCGATGTCCCATAGCCAGCACTCAGAAGTACCTCAAGGGAGCGATACTGCCGAGTCTGAATGTCCTCGGTGAAGTGTCTGTGTACCCAGCAAGCATTACCAAGATCAGCAATCTTCACTTCTAAATCAGTTATGTCAAAGGCAGGATCAGGCTTCTTGTCAAGTGACTTGCCCTTTGTCGACTGAGAATTAAATGAAGGTGGGGTGTCTGTCAGCTCTCCTTCAGACATAGGGGTGCCAGCATCATCGCCACAGCCATGCTGCTTACTTCTAACCTGCACTGCTTCAGCATCTGTGTCAAATGCTTCATCATCTGGTCTCTGCAAGTCATTGCATCCATTCAAGTTGGTGTCATTCTCGGAGCGAGTGGTTTCAATAACACTGGCCTCCTCGGGTGTCTGGGGAGAATCATCATTATCCTGTGACATTGGAGCAGATTCACTTGTGTTCTCAATCTTTTTCTGCTCTTCCATCTCTTCTATTTGTTCCATTTGTTTCTTTAGCAGCATAGACTGGCGTTTGGCTTTCTTTTTTAATTTTTTCTTTTTATTCCTACTCATCTTACCAGTCACTACTTGTTCTTGAAATTCCTTTGGTGCAGTACTAATCAAGGAATGGGGCAGTCTCAAGCCCAAGGAATGTAGCTCAGTGGCCTCCGCTGCCAGCTTGCGAATGTAAGGCTCATCAACACAAACCAACACATTTTCAGGCTTTATGTCAGTGTGAATTATCTTGCACTTAGTATGAAGATAATCCAAGCCTTCTAGCACTTGGCGGATAATCGTCTTCACATTTTCTCGAGGAATACCTCTATAATTCGACTTCAAAATCAGTTTCAGCAGATGATGGCCTAGGACTTCAAACACCATGCACACATGGGTGCCATTGACTCCGGTTATTTTGAAATCATTGAGCAGCTGAACAGTCTTGTTCCGTTTAGGATCCGACGGGTCGCTGTCGCGAACTGATTTGAGTATTTTAATTTCGTCTAGGGCAGTTTCAGTAAAGTGGGGCGCGGATTTGACAACTTTAAGGGCAACAAAACGTTTATCTACGAGATCCCAACACAGCCAAACGGTCGAAAAGTGCCCCCAACCTAGCTTCCTCGTGACGTGGTAGCGGTTTAGGAACAAATCTCCGATTTTGACAGGATGGTATCCACCCTTGCAGTAGTCGGCGCTATCCTCCTGCTCCTCGTCGTCGCTGGCGTACTGCTCGTCTTCGTCCTCCTCGATGGTTTCGTTGGACGAACTGTGCGTGGGCTCCAGTCGATTCTGATTCTGGTTGCGCAGCCCGTTTCCTTGTCCTCCACCACCGTGTTCCTCCTCGCGATTTTTCTTTTTTCCTAATTTATGGCGTTTCTTTTTCGCCTGAATGGCGAGTACCCTTCTATTTACATCTGATTTAGAACTCATTTAGTAAATTAAAACACTTTCAATAGCTTCCAATAAATATAAAATTTATCTTTTCATCTCAAATCTTTTTGTTTGAGTATGGCGGCCGGTCGCAGAACAAAATGCGCTCGAACACGAAACCGTGAAGTGTTGCTAGCATAAATATTACGGATATTTTTAATAATAGCTAACTTTATGTACCATTTTAAAAATACTACGGGCCATCGGGAATTATTTTGTGGCTCGATTTGGAGTAGTAAATTTTCAGAAAAACGAAAATATGAACTTCGCACAATTAAGGCACGACCATTATTTATTAGTTCCAGATCGATTATAGACTTGTCTATCTTTATGGTATGATGCCGTTTCCGATTCGATAAAGCAGGATGAAGTTAATCGATTACCGTTGCCGATATAGTCCAGGTCCAGTGGTGAAAAGTGAAAAGTTAAAGCCCTGACAGACGACCACGACGATTTTTTTAACCGACTTCAAAAAAGGAGGAGGTTTTCAATTCATCGGGATCTTTTTTTTTTATGTGTGTTCGCTGATTACTCGAAGACGCCTGGACCGATTTAGAAAATTCTTTTTTTGTTTGAAACGATATAGTTTCCAGGTGGTCCCATTGTCAGCATATCTTGACCTGATGATGGAACATGAGGGAAATCGAGGGCAACCCTCAAGTGTTATAGGCACAGGTAATGTTTTTAGTACATTTTTCAAAGCTACACCAGTATTTACGTTTGGCAGTAAAAAAAAATGACTGAGCTGATGATGGAAGGTCAACTCCTTAATGCTTAGGAGTTAAAGGATAATTCTTTCAATACTGAATGCACCTGTAGACTGGAAATTATAATTTCAGTAATTAGTCAGGCCTGCTGGTGATGGAAGGTCACCTTCATTAGGGGTCATCCATAAAGTACGTCACACGTAAAGGGGGGAGGGGGGGGTCGACAAAGTGTGACATGGTGTGACAAGGGGTGGGAGGGATACTAAGTTTCGTGACATCACATTTTAAAATCTAATATGTTTAGAGGTAGTAATCGCGTAATTTGAAATATATTTACTAGCTTTCCGCCCGCGGCTTCGCCCGCGTGAAATTCGGTTATATTGCGGTATAAAGCGCACATTCCCAAGGGAACATCAATTTTTCCGGGATAAAAAGTACCCTATTATTTAATCCGGACTTCTATCTTTACGTCTGCAAAATTTCAAAGCAATCGGTTCAGTAGTTACGGCGTGAAAGCGGAACAAACAAACAAACAAACTCACTTTCTGATTTATAATATTAAGTAAGGAGTTTATAATATTAATATTAATAAGGATAAACTAAAAAATATTTCCAACTCTATCTTTAGGACAATACGGTTTAAATTGTTTTGTTGACGAGTTCATACCCGCCGCCGCCTAGTGACACGCGCCGATCGCCTACGAGCCCTTTGACGAATGCCGCCAATTCGACAATAGGGTCTTTGACAACAGTAAAAATAAACTATAATTTGTGGCCATCCTAACAGATTTTAGGAAAATTATATTTCACTTTCTTTTGTTCAAAATATTATGCATTTTTAGAGTATTTTGTTCTATTAATTTCTAATATTCGTTAATAATGTATCTGTGACCGAGACGCTTGCGATTGATTGATGACGTCACATACCATGAAAGGTATCTGTGGTCAAAGTGGACATTGATAATTTGACATGACAATTTTGACAGCTTCTTTGTGTGGTGCCTTTGTTTACTTGCATGTGACGTCAAACAGCGTTTTTGGCGTGAGTTTGAGAATTTTAATTATAATATTAGTATAGATTAGCGTCGTTTTGCTGCAATTTTGTGTGATTTTTCCGTTGGTATTCTGATGGTATGCTGTTGGACACCTGACTAAAGAAAATATTAGGTTAACAATTAGCTTGTCATTGATTTTGTTAACAAGATGTTCCAAGAATCTTGTGGAAAAATCGTTCTCCATTGGTTCGAGTTTTTTAACAATGCATTTACAATTGCCTCGGATGTCAGTATGGTTGAGTCTGTTCTCCATACTGCCTCAACAGATAACTTAACTGGATGTAAGATGCTAAACAACGATTCTAAAATTCCGATATAACCGTCATTCCACATTGAGTAGGTACATAATTATTTAAATCAATCGGTGACTTCTTGATGGCGTTATCCAGTTTGAGGTATCGTTCAACCATTATCGTCATAGAGTTCCATCTGGTGCAAACATCTAACAACAAAGCCAACTCGTAGCCAAACTCTTCTTTGACGTGTTTCTGCAGCGTAATATTCTTAAGACGGCGGTTCGCGCCGCGACAGAGACAGGAGACCGCGACCGTCACTTGTCTTAACTGTTTGCAACAGTATGAGCGGCTATTCGCCAGCGGATATCCATCATGACACATACACAACTGACTACACTGAAACACTCCGATTCTGACGTCTCGGTCGAGGAGATCGCCGGTCTCGGTCTCGAGCTACAGTAGATGCATAGAGAGCGAGACACTTGTCACGGTCTCCGGTCGCGGTCTCCTGTCGCGGTCGCGTGTCTCTGTCGCGGCGCGAACCGCTGCCTTTAGGTGGAAAACGAACTGTATACGAAACTCGACGCATTCGCTACGGAGCCTAGGAACGGGTGGGAGCGGGCGGGGGAAGGATTCGCCGAATCCAAGCATACTATCATGAAGAAGAACGCGTTATAAAAAATGTTGCGGAAGGCCATTTTAATCTTAAAATCACGCGAGATTATTTGTGGTG
>BHDV01001965.1:57364-85851 GCA_005406045.1 Adoxophyes honmai | reverse complement strand
CACGACAGACAAATGTAAACGGTCGGCGTCACGACAGATCACAACACAACAGATCACGACAGCCAAATATAAACGCACCTTAACGTAACGGTAAAAAAGTTGCGTGTTGCTTATGGTTTTAGTTCAGCGTGTGTTATCTGTGTCGTCAAAATTCGAAGTTGTCAGTTGTCACTTCAACGGCTTTGGAGGGAAAACTGGTCGCCGCGAGTGTTTTGGTTTTAATTTCTAATGTTTTAATTAGTGTTTAGTGAAAAATTTTGAAAATTGAAATATGTCGCAAACTACTTTAACTACTTACTATAATAGTAGAAAAAGGCCTGCAGGAGACGATATAGTCAACTCGAAACGTAAAATTATTCACTTGGATCGTGCACCAGAAAGTGGCATAAAATCAAACACACAAATCAATTTAGTGGAAGATTGTGTTACTATTACTAAGGAGGCTGACGCCAAAAGTATTGAGCACGAATCTCGTACTGTGAAAAAAAACGATCGTTCTACATCCCAATCAACGTCGTCTGTAGACCGGGTGTCGGAACAGAGCAGCGTCTGTGATGCTTTTACTAGTAAAACAAGTGTTTCTAACGTGTCTAAAAACAAAGCTCCCTCCAAAACAGAGTCGGTAAGCACTGCTCGTAAAGAGTTAAGTTTGGGTGACATCAGGAAGAAGTTAGCTGGCAGCTCTAGGCTAGCTGAACTGAAAGCGTCAGCAGAACGATTGAGCAAGGGCATTCAGCAACTGAAAGCTGATAAAGCCGGTGACAAGCTTCGAAACCTAAAAGAGTTCAAGTCAATTGATGTGGAAGTACCTACAAGGTAAATATCATTGTAACCTACAAAATTTGTGTTATTTCTTATTAACAGGCTAGCCTTCCCCTTACTCAAAGTTTTGTGCCATGGTTAGCTAGCTCTATTTATGCTTCTTTCAATTATTTTCAGTCCCAGCAAGAAACCCTTGATCCAAAAAGAGTTTCAGTCACCGGTCAAAGGAGCTTCACCATGCACCCAACAGCAGAGACTGTTGATGTCACCAAGGAAAGTTGTTGTGAGCCCAGTAAAGAGCCCAAACAAGGTAATTAAGTAAATTCTGATGCTCAATACTGATTTAAGCAAGATTATTTTTCAAAACTGTCATTTTTAAACATAAATGGTCTGTTAATTTCATTTTAAGCTACCTATCTGGTTGCAAGGTGATATGTTTGACATACATACAATCACACCTGTATTCCCAAACAGGGTAGGCAGAGCACACAAAACGCTACATAGACAAAACAATGACTATTTCACATTTTGTGGCCACTTCTAGCATAATATTTTTTAGATTTTGAGGTGGCCGGTACAATAGTGACAGGTTGCTATTGCTAGCCTGTTGCCTAAAGTATACCTTAACCTTATGTCCTTCATCGCCTCTTACAATATCCATGGAAGAAATGGAGTGGTGTTATTCTAAACCTGACACCACAATGGTATGTCTGAATGTAATTATTTTTATTTTGCAGATACCAGCTTATATTCGCCATGCTTCCTTGGCTACCAGCTCTTCCACCCTGCCCTTGCCACATCACTACAGATTTCTTGCAGAGCTCTTCCGAGGCTTGGAAACTGTTGTATCTCTACTTTATAACAGAAATGAAAAAATCACTTTTGCCAAACTCAAACCTTCTGTACAAGATATGCTCAAACGCAACTTCACAGAAAAGCACTTGGCTCAAATCAAGCACTTAGTGCCTGATTTTTACAACTTTGAGTTGCAAAAGATCAAAAACTTTGCCACTTCATCCCAAAAGCAGGCATATGAACTAGTGATTACTCCAAACTTTCCTAGTGAATTGAAACTGATGAACCCCAGTGTTCTTTTGGAGAGACGTAGATTCTTTTATGATACTTTATTGCAAGCAGTGAAGAAACGTCATGCTCAATATTTATTGAGCCTTGATCCTCCTATGATCATTCCTGATAACAAACTCACTCGTTGGCATCCTGAGTTTGAAATTGAAAAGCTGCCAGATATAGAGTGTGCTAAGCTGCCTGAAGTGCCAAATGCTGAGAAATTCTCCACAGCACAAGACGTCCTTGCCAAAGCAAGGGAATTATTCAAATGCAACACAAAGATGGAGAGAGCCTTGGAAAACCTAGCTCAGGCCAAAGCTAGAGGCTTGACTGACCAGGAGAAAGCAGCTACTGGACTCAAAAATGAGCCCAAGGGTACCCAGGAGGCTAGTACTCAGCAAGGAGCCCCCTCAACGAGTGGAGTGACTATACTCAATCCGGCATTGAGGAATTTGCCTGCTTCGCTGCTCGAGAAAGTTAAAGCTAAGCAGGCTGCTAAGGCTCTTGAAGCAATGACTAGATCATCAGAGCAGGATCAGAAGTACCTCATCTACAGTCGCCTGCCGGATCTGGCACGCACATTGAGGAACATATTTGTGACTGAGAAAAAGAATGTCCTGCCCCTTGCTATGGTCCTGTCTAAATTGGATAGCAGCTTCAAAAGCAATGTCTCCTCCAAAGACTTAGAACGGGATATTAAAGCCCTCACAGAGCAAGTCCCCGAGTGGATCAAACTTCACAATATTAGGAACACCATTTACTTGAAATTGGACAAGAGTGGTGATTTGAAGCAAATCATTTCTAATTTGGAGGCCTTAGCTGATAAGTATAAATGTGACTAATGGTAATGTTTAATGACATGGGAGTACTTCCTTGAGACTGTTAGTTGTAATTGTAACATCTGCTGTTAATATGACATTTTCTTAATTTTAAGTGTATTGTGAACCCTAAATTCAACACAATTTATCTTAAGATATATCTAGGCCCAACTCTACAAATAAGCATTAGTTCCTTCTGTTTCTTCTAGATTTAATTTTAAACTTAATTTAATTTGCTGAGATTTAAAGTATAATTTTACACATCACAGTTGCTAACTAACCTTGAGTAAGTATGTATTATGTATGTAAGCCCCAATATGTTGGTCTGACGTTTTAGTTTCACATATAAATGAAATGACATTAAATTGTGCGTATTAAGTTTGCTGATATCTGGGTATATAACAGCACATCACAAGACATCTATGTAATTTCTGTTTATTTAATTTTATCATGAACTCCATGTAACTTCTAAGGACAATACATAGAGAATAAGTATTTGCACATTTCATTATAGTTACTAAGTTTTTTAAATTATGTGCGTTTTGTTTTACTGAGTGGTATTTTGTCTTTAAAATAAATGAAAGAACAGATATTTTCGTTTTAATTTGAATGTGTTAATGAACATTATACCTTCACTGTTTAGGTAGTTAAAACAATGTAAACAATCTTGACATGTCTTTTTGTTGAAAAAAAAAAAAAATTAAAATCGTTACAATTGTTCAATTCAATTATGAAACTAAATGATTTTTTCATATCTAAATTGTAAAATGTAAAGATTTCGATTTATAAAGTGTATGTTTAAATAAAAAGACATGTCAAGATTATTTATATTGTTTTAACTACCTAAACAAACAAGGTATAGGAATATTATTTTGAATTAATCAGCTGTTATTTACAATTCATACTGTACAAATCTAATTACATTGCATACATATAATTAGTTATCTAGATGAGTCGCTAATGTGATTTGATTTCGCAGTCAGCACAGCAGTTATCGGAACTGTACACTGAGGCGTTTGTATCGTCAGCGGAATTATCGCTAGCTAAGTACACGAAACTAAGACTGATCTGGGTCAAATTCTGCATTTGAGCATGATCATGTTTATCTGTTATTGAAGCGATGTTACCCAACATTTTTTTGACGGGAAAATGCTATTATGGATACGCCCGGACCTCTCTCCCCTCGCCGCAAATATCCGCTAAAAACCCGTTGGTGTCTCCAGACTTTTGCTGCGGTTGCCACGTGCGCACTTTTGTGTCTTTACCGGGACTGCTACGACTCCAGCCTAGTTTTTCGGACCGGGGCTCTACGCCAAAATAGATTGGTTACCGGGACACTTGTCTCCCTCCATTCCTAGATGTGACAACTATAGGGTTAGCACAGCAAGTTTTTAAGTGGTAGGGGTAAATTCGCACATCGCTTTTACATACAAATATACCTACATCGCGCCTGTATTCCCAAATGGGGTAGGCAACCTATTTTGTTTCGTGGTCACTTCTAACATTATTATAGTGACAGGTTGCAAGTCGTACTAGACACACCTTGCGCCAGCACTTGCTAACGCGTTGGCCGCTAAGTAGGTCATCGCACCATATCTAAATCACACAGCCGTGAAAAGGTTACTCTTTTAGAAAATCTTTTATTTAAGTTTTTTTTTTTATCATTACAATTAATTACTGACGATTATTAGCGTAAATAATTTACCTAATTATATGCCACTTTCAATTTACAGTTTTAGGTTAATTAGGTATTTAAGAAATTATAACTACGTGACGACACTTGTCACCATTGTTCTACATAATTACGCTATAGTCCCTGGCTATTTAGGTCCCTTTTGTACTTTGTGACATTAACGTTATGTTTGATAAGGTAATAAGTAATAATTAGGAATAACTCATACATAGAATAGTGTACGTAAAGTTGACACAAGGCCAGTTGGCATGAAAAGGACAAGGTACAAAAGTGATCACTTATTGTTTAAGTTTATTTTCGTGACTGTAACTCATCATTATCATCGTCATCATATACGTTTCAGTTTGGATGGGCACAAGAGTATAAGAGTACCCACGCAGGCCCCGTGTGGCTCCATAGTTGTGGGCAGGTTTCCTCACAAAGTTTTTCCTTCAATAAAAACAGCATGGTAAATTTCGCACATACATAAATCCCGAAAACGTTAGAGGTGCTTGCTAGAATTTGAAAGTTTGAAGTGGCCAGTCGTGGTAAAATTACTCAGCCGCCACGGCTTCTGTATCTATCTACCTACGTAGTTTAGACGTAAACTATTGTGAGACTCATTTGTATTGAAATGAAAGGGATATACATTCATGTCTAGGTATACATCAAGCCACCGTGGAGTGTTGCTGTCGATGATGGGTTCACGACTTCGTTTTTTTCTCAACGAAAAATGTAGATAGAGTAGATGTACCTAACGGTGTAAAAATACGAAATAAATCGTTGTCTTTATTCCATTAAAAACCTAAAGCTTTAAACACACTGACAGCGAAAGCGGGGCAGCGCGGCGAGGTGGTTGACTGTTTCGTCTCATTTGAAATTAAACGAAACAGCGCGCACGATCAGGCCTCCGTCACTCCATGTACTTGCGCGCTATAATTACCTACCGCCCGGCCGAGCGGTCTCAGTCCGCCGGCGGACTAAATTCAGTGCGGTGTTCGCAAGCGAAGCGCACGCACGTTGTTAAATTTTAATAGTTCGATTCGTTCGTACGCGTACCTACAATGCCGTGTGGTGTCATTATGTGCTGTAGATGGGTGCAAATCAAGCAACACTTAAATTGAATAACCGGAAATTTAGAACGGTTAAGAAATTTATAAAAAAATATATAAAAATAAAACAGAACAGATGTAACTTTTAAAGATTTTTTATTTTACCTACACAATGACGTCTATGATTATGTGTCATCTAGATGTATTGTACAGTCAGCACCAATTTATAAAAATATGTATTTTATAAACGATACAATTTTAAACTGCCACATAAGTCAGATTCACAGTTCACAGTTTCACAGTATTCACAGTTCTCAATAACATAGACACAAAAAGTTATGTTAATTTAATTTCACCGAAGAGGCAGCCCTGCGATTGCAACGGGATCGCGCGATGCGAAGCAATTACAACTATACGCTTGAGCAATTAGGCACATTTTAGCATGCAGTAGTTGCTGCCGCGACGGAGTGAGTTGGCTAGTATCGCAGTAGGTATTGGAAATTTTCGAATTAGTGAAGTATCTGTTACGTAGTAACTATTTAGTAATCTGTGGCACGATGCACCGGCTGGGCAGAAGGCGTTTCGTTCATACCATTAAGCCCCCGCACCGGGCCGCTCCGTGTCCGCTGTCAGTTTGCGTTTTTACTTTACTTCAACTCAAAATCTTGATTAGTTCCAATAACGTTGTGAAACAGTTAAAAAAAACTATAAACGAGTTGTGTTTTTTGGTTAGGTATGTTAGCTGCTTGGTAGGTAAGTACTGTGTGTTTTTCTTTAAAATAAACGAACTGATTTTGCTCACTCCATTTATTTGGAAACATCCAATAATATTTACATTTATTTGGTATCCCGCCAAACAATTATAGATTTCAATTATAAATAGTTAATTAGCTTTTGCTGACTTAAATAGTAACTGAAAATTTTAAAAGTAACATGTTTATTATTTACACTGCGTTAAATTTTATTTCTAAGTTCAAAAATTTCACAGATTGATGTTATGTACATGAGTACTATAGTACTCTTAATAGTTGGTAAAGTTTACGATTTGCCAAATATTTTTCATGTACGGAAATAAGCCAGCTTTGGTTAGTCGATTTTCGGTGTGGTTTTTTAGGGTTCCATAGTTTTATTCTTCAGTAAGCAAGTTATAATTAACCCTGTTTCCTTCCTTGTATCCGTCAATAAATTTGAACAGGATCTCATCAGGCACAAGATACTGGTTGACAGCTGGGTCCTTCAACATGTTGTTTAAGTATTCCGTCTGAAAAAAAGGTCAAAATTATTGTCTTAATAAGGCATCGTGGAGTTTATTGTGAAAAGATTCAAAGTGGCCTAGCAATCAAATACTTTGAAGATACCTACTTCAACGCGTAATTTACGTGACATGTAAGAAATTTAGATTTCTTCCAAGTAACATTGACAAAATTGTATTCTTTCAATAAGATATACCCACTTAAAACTACAACAAATAAGTCAGTCAGTAAAGTTATCGGTCACACATTTTGCGTATTTTCAAACGTTGTATTTATCAATCACATAAGTAGGTATTCAGCTAAAACCTCATAAGGTCGGTTTTTCAGCAAGATTTTCAGTACCTATTTTTTTTTGGTCGCAGGGACTAGGGACTTTCAGCACTTTCGGTTTACTAAACTTGCCAGTTTACTTCGTATCAAAATCAGATTTTAAAAAACAGCGTACCAGTCTCTTGAACTTAGCCGGATCTATTTTAACCGCTTCAAACTTCTTAGAGATGGTCAAAAGTCTTTCAAACCACGGCCATATCATGTAGTCGGTGAAGCCAGGCTCGGCTCCTCCTAAGAACGTGGTGCCTGCGGTCGTCAACTGATCCTGGATGAACTTGAGGTAGTTGAAGTAAGCGGTCAAATGTTCCTCGGTGATGGCGTCGGGAGTTCTTATACTTTTCATCAAAATTTGCTGAATCTGAAAACAAAATGGTGTAACTAATTAGGGAGATGAGTTTTAAAAATTTCACGACGAGTTAATGCAAACATTTAGCTGTATTTATCAGGCCATGGGCAGGCCTCCGTCACTCCATGTACTTGCGCGCTATAATTACCTACCGCCCGGCCGAGCGGTCTCAGTCCGCCGGCGGACTAAATTCAGTGCGGTGTTCGCAAGCGAAGCGCACGCACGTTGTTAAATTTTAATAGTTCGATTCGTTCGTACGCGTACCTACAATGCCGTGTGGTGTCATTATGTGCTGTAGATGGGTGCAAATCAAGCAACACTTAAATTGAATAACCGGAAATTTAGAACGGTTAAGAAATTTATAAAAAAATATATAAAAATAAAACAGAACAGATGTAACTTTTAAAGATTTTTTATTTTACCTACACAATGACGTCTATGATTATGTGTCATCTAGATGTATTGTACAGTCAGCACCAATTTATAAAAATATGTATTTTATAAACGATACAATTTTAAACTGCCACATAAGTCAGATTCACAGTTCACAGTTTCACAGTATTCACAGTTCTCAATAACATAGACACAAAAAGTTATGTTAATTTAATTTCACCGAAGAGGCAGCCCTGCGATTGCAACGGGATCGCGCGATGCGAAGCAATTACAACTATACGCTTGAGCAATTAGGCACATTTTAGCATGCAGTAGTTGCTGCCGCGACGGAGTTGGCTAGTATCGCAGTAGGTATTGGAAATTTTCGAATTAGTGAAGTATCTGTTACGTAGTAACTATTTAGTAATCTGTGCCATGGGCTCAACAGGATTCTACTTTGAAGTTTATTTTTATAATTGTTTATCTATTTATACGTATTTCACAGTTATTATTCACGTTCTTGTTACACTTGTAGCGACCCCTAGCGTCACCTATCGTCGAGTAGCAAAAACTTCTACTATGAAGGTTGTCACTGTCGAAGACTCTACTTCGCGCTAACGAAGTTTTGAAGATGAGTTGCATATATTCAAGTTGCAACTTCCTCGCTGCAGATTTAAGTCCCCAGACATAACATCTGCGAGAGAATAGAATTCTGATATCCCTATTGGAGTATTTCCTACACACTTATTGATGAAAGTCCGTTTTTTCTTCGTCCGTCACCAAGTTTAGTAGTTGCGACTTGCACGACATGTCAAATACTCGTAGGTATAAATGAATAAACAAAGGCCGATCCACATCCCGTCTTTGCAAGAAAAAAGTGACATACGAAGGAAAATTGTGGATTTGATTTTTAATACTATCCTTATTTCATGGGACTTACAGGTCCTGATGACTCGACAAGGACTTTAGCCAATGCTTTCTTAACCGGATCCTTGGGCAATAATGGCCGCTGTGGGTAAACCTCGTCCAAGAACTCTGACGTGACCAAGCTTTCGGCGATACACACTCCATCTTCGATCTCCAAAGCGGGCACCTTGCCTAGAAAAGTATAAGACTAACAATCGTAATCAATAGTTTCTGTTAAGTTAGCATTACTTGCAAGCACTGCGTGATTCAAACTTTTCATAATATTGTGCAATTGTAAAGTATGTAGATACTTATAACAATGCACTTATAACTGAAATAGAAATACTTAGTAAACTTATTGTCATGGTGTTCTGTACAATCCCATTTTGTAGGTACTAGGTAAATACCAGTTACCTGTGACCTGGATGTGAAATTATGATTTCGTACAATTCTGTACAACGGACTAATATAACATAAAATATACATGCAAATTGCAATCACGCCCGTATTCCCAAACGGGATAGACAGCAACGCTACATAGACAAAACGATGACTATTTCACGTTTTGTGGCCACTTCTAGCATAAGTATATTTTTCAGGATTTACGGTGGCAGGTACAAAAGTGACAGGTTGCTAGCCTGTCACCTAAATATATCTACCTCAACCTATGTCCTTAGTCGCCTCCTTACGACATCCATGGAAGAAATAAAGAGTAATATAACCATAAAATATATCATCAAATATTTGGATTCCACTTAGAGACCAAATTTTCAGAATATTATTTATTACGCCCGTGTGGTGCCGGGTTAGAATAGCACCTCCCCCTTTCTTCCCGTGGGTGTCGTAAGAGTCGACTCTGGGAAAGGGTTAGTGTATTGTGGGCGATGGGCTAGCAACCTGTCACTGCAATATCACGTTTGACCATCTGGTTACCCTGAAATTGCTAAACGTGGCACTGGATTTTCGAATTCACGTGCTCTGCCTACCCCTCTTGGGAATACAGGCGTGAGTATATGTATGTATGTGTATGTATTTATTACGTACCGAAAAGGCTCTTGGTTGTGAGCCACTCAGGTTTCTCCATCAAGTCTATGTTGACGACTTCATAGTCGATTTTCTTTGCGTTGAGCACAAGGACGGTACGCTGCGCGTACGGGCAGTAGCGCATGTTGTAAATACGGAGCTTGCCATTGTAAGGAGGGAGTGGATCACCTGAAAAATAAAATTTATCAAAATTACCTACTTCTAAGTTGAACTTTCCTAGTAAATTATTATCTTGAATGGAGAGGTGTTATTCTAATCCCGACACCACACGGGAAATTATTATTACATACATACAAACATTATTATGTAATATTACATACATACAAACATATCCTCATGCCTGTATCCCAAGAGTGGTAGGCACAGAGCACATGAATTCAAAAATCCAGTGCTACGTTTAGCAATTTCAGGGTAACCAGACGGTTAAACGTGATATTGCAGCGACAGGTTGCTAGCCCATGGCCCACAATACACTAACCCTTTTCCAGAGTCGACCTCTTACGACACCTACGGGAAGAAAGGGGGAGGTGCTATTCTAACCTGGCACTACACGGGTAATTATTAATATTACATTTAAAAAATAATGTTAAGTTTCATGGTCCTCCTCTCCTTTTATTATGCAGTTAAGAAGTTTCGTTCTTTAGAAATTGATTAAGTATAGTTATCTAAGATCGCTAAAATACTAAGGAGTATTTACCTAATAATATAATAATGTTATTCCTTGATCGTGTAGATCCTCGCAATTTTTCGTTTGTCGAACAAAATAATACGTGTACGCTACTGTTCCCGCGTGGGAACTACTTATAGCCCAAGTCCTCTCATACTGGCAGGAGGCCTGTGTCCTGCAGTGGGACGTATATATTCTGGATTATGTATATATGTATGTATTCAACTGTTTAGCGGATTCGATTCTCTTTTCAGAGTTTCGGGAACTTTCAGTAAAACGTTATGTTTTAAGTAAGCTTTCTTTCTACGCGACACGATTGTCATATTGTATAGGATATAACTACGGGGTGTTAAATAACCATAGAATACGAGTGTTTGCTTTCGAGTCTTGGATGTTTATCTATATATAAGTAAGTTTATCCGTTGTCTAGTATCCATAACACAGGCATTAAATTGCCTACTTTGAGACTAGGCTAGGTGATTGGTGTAAGAATTGTCCAGTAAAAAAAAACATGGACGGTAAATGTTAATTATTATTTTTGTACGTACCCTACCTAATGAAAACAAAAACTACCTCTAACACGCAATTAAATAATGTATGTTTTAATTTATTCATTAGTTATACCTACATAATATTATACTTAATCTGAAAATATCCGCACCCAATTCTCTAGCAACTTAAGTTTAAATCGACACTTATAGTTTTTGTATTGTTGTATCTAGATTAAAAGGTCTTAAAGGATTGGTCCTTATGTCTGTATGTTGAAGTTTTTGACGAAATACATATAAATAAAACGATGGAATTACATAGTTACCGATCTGGAAATTTTCCTTATGTGAAATAAGATGAAGTGTTTAATCAAGTAGGTAGATATTATTGTTTAGTTCTGTTCTAGGCTTATTAATAACCGCCGTCTCATAAAACGCCTAAAAGTCTTGTATAATAATGTAATGTAATGTATAATAATTATAGGTAAGGACAAAAACAGTCCATTGACTATCTATAGTACCTACTAGTATTAACGCTATTTACACTCGGCTTATGTGCTAATACTCATTTAGATATTAACAGATAAGTTATTTACTACGCATTTGTTTTAATTCAAAGTATAATTCTACCAGTATTTAACTACGTTACTAACATTCCACCGGCATTCAACTGTCTCGCTCGAGCGTCACGACTTTTTTAATAACCGGCTTTTGGAGACCCAAGAGAGAACGCATAATGCCAATCTGTTAAAAAACTAACCTTTCTTCAAATGTTTCGTGTTGAAGTTGATTTTGACAGCTGACCCAGCCATAGTGCGGTAAAGTGGTAACACGTATTTCAAGTTTTGTACAACGGGCACCAACACACGCCACGACGCTATCGCCAATGAATGCATCACAAACAAATCACAGCTTTATATGTTTTTTTTCACCCCGCACGGGCTAACCTTAGCTAGTATCACACATAATGACGGGCGGTTTTTTACGTTTATCTTGCTTTAAAGCCGTATTGATAAGGAACGTGTATTTGTGGCCCGCGATTCAACGATTATAGGTAGCTATAGTTTATAAAAAAAACTCTAATTTTATTAGCCACATGTGTAGCCGAACTACACTGTTGATATATTACCGGTGACGTAATCGTTAGCCATAAACAAGAAAAGCGGTAGATAAAACAATTTCATCGCATAGACGTATATAGGTACTGTATATTATTTGCATCGTACTTGGAACACGAAATGTATCACAAAGTATAACAATAAAGGTTTTCTCAAAATGTTATGACCGTGATCGTCCCATTATAAACAATGGCGTTCCCATTACGTATACATTCGGGCTAGTTATCAATACCTTTGAATAATTTATTTGGATAGCTGTATTGTAATTTCTACGTTATGTAATTACCTTTAAGGTAGAAACTAAAATCTGGTGTTTAACAGCGTTTGCCGCAGCGAAAACACGTTTTCAACTTGTTTAAAAATTTACTCCTTTACGAAGTAGTCCTTCGTTGGAGCAGTATTAATAGATCTATTTATAAAACAGAGCGCCTAGTGTAATGAAATCGATGATGAATTCGATAACGATTACGTTTGCGAGTTATAGCGGAATTGTATGGAGACGTGGCAGTTGTGCAAACGTTCCGCAGGCGGCGCTGTCACAGTTTCCATACAATTTTGCGCAAATGAAATCGTTATCGAATTCGTCATCGTTTTCATTACACTAGACGCTCAGGTTAACACAATGTTTACTTGTGCTGTTTAAAATAAGTACAGGAGCACTACCAGTGAGCTTACTACCGGCAAAGACTTGTCTGTTATTATTTGTTTTTTACTAGTCTCTGAAGCATAACACGATTTGTATCGCTTCAGCCTTCGCCGCCACTTGTACCCAGGCATGATAAGATAAGTAAAGTATCATAATTAACCCATTTTGGGTTAGACCATAAACACACCATGCACCTCGAGTGCTGTTTCTATAAAAAACATAACTAAGTACATAAAGTTAGTGCTTCTAAAAAAATAAGAATTACTGTAATTTCATAGTGCAAGTAAAAATAAATAGAAAATTTTAAATAACATTTAAGTATGTTATTTTTTTATATATTTTTTAATACGTGTGCAACGTCTATATCTGTTTCATTTTTAACTTGAGCAACATCTTTTGAAAATTAGAGATGTCAACAATTTAGTTCTGTGTCTGTGACACAACTGAGAAAATATAATTTTTCTGTTTGGCATCTTTGTTCCGAAAGCAGATTAAAAAAAATGTTTCCTTGTGCATTTCTACTTGAACAAGAACCACAAGACTTATTTAGTGAGGATAATAGGTAAATACAGAACCACTCAATTGAATACTCGTAATAGGGTAACTAAAGTAAACATTTTTTTATTGACATTTATTTATTGTTCGCTTATACATACATCATGATAAAAATGAAACCCGTTTCCCGTTGTCACGCCATAAAACGAAAACGGGGCTAGACCGATCTGGCTGATTCTTTTTTTTTGTAGTTTTCTAATACTCTGTAGAAGGTTCTTACGGAAAAAATGTTGAGAAAATCTCTCAGAAAGATTGAAAAATACAAAATAAAGTAGTGCAAGTTCGCCGGGTCAGCTAGTAAATTTATAAAAAAGAATGTATAGAAATTAAAAAGCTCATTTTCCGGTAAGAATGTTGTAGTTGGGCCTCCTGCCGGGCAGGTACCCGTCGAAGACTTGGAGGAATATGTCGTTGCTGGGGACGAGGTACGGCGCCACGGCCGGGTCCTTGAACATGTTGGTGATGTACTCCCACTAGAACAAAAAAACCAGTTAAGTTTTGCCCTTCGAATTGCACGCGACCGTTTCGCGGCACGCTCGTAATTGGCAGCCAGCCGGGTCCCGGTGTCTTGTAAAATCAGTCGAAGTGGCAAAACGCCGGCTCCCCCCGGCATTAAGATTCATCTGATATTAGATGAAGACTAGCAAACTTTACAAAATGGAATAACATTTATTGACACAGTTAAATACGTTACGTTAGAAAAATGATAATTTCTGAAAAAAGTTTAGTATCGTTTCGTTGGGTTCAGTTTAAAGTGACTTATTTAATTGTGTCAGGGCGTTGGAAATTAATAAATTAAAGTGGGACTCACCAATAACTTATATTCGTTCTTATCAATCTGCGTATACGCAAATCTATCGAAATAGACGACGATCCTCTCAAACCAAGGCCAGATCATGTAGTCTGCGAACCCTGGCTCCGAGCCGCCCAGGAACTTGGTGCCGCTCTTCTTCAGCTCATCTTGGATAAAGGTGAGGTACTTGCGGTATCCATTTATGTGGTCTTCGGTAATGCTGTCAGGAGTCCTTATTATTGTGCCAATGAACGACGCAATCTGTAATAAGGCAGGTTTGTTTTTATACCGAATTTTCAACACGATTTGTCGTTGAGTAGGTAAGGTGGGGCACAGTGTTACGCGGGGTACACTGTTACAATGCACATATCTCCGTCTCTGTCTATAATTTCGATTGCGTTGTGATACAGTTTTGACAAACGCATAAACCACCATTACTAAACAGTTGTCATTCTCGAAGATTTTACCGGCTTGAACAATTAACAACAAAAAAAAGAATTTGCGTGTTATTATTATTACGTAGAAAAATTTAACTGTAAGTTTTCCATTCGTTCCCTGATTTTATGCATTTAGATATAAGATTGTTATTTTAGTGTATTTATAGTTTATTTAGGTATAATTATGAATAAAAAGATTTGATACAAACATAACCTAAAATACACATTCAACTTTTTGTTTTGTTTGCATCACATGGGGCACAGTGTTACGGGGCACTGTGTTACATACTGACAGATATCGAGGACAATGAGTATGATGTCAGTTATTTACGTAGAAGTGGAAAGGCAGAGAATACTTTCTATTTCCCTCTTATTACCAAACCAATATTTGAGTGTTTAGGCTTACGCACTCAAAGGCCCTGCGCAGACGACAGACTATCCGCGACGGATTTTTTATATTATGACAATAGAACCTATGGAATTATATGCATTAACGCACACGTGACACGACGCGCAAAAAGTCCGGCGCACAATGCATACAATTGTGCAATTTGTGCGCCGCAGACTCGATCGCAAAAAAAAGTCTGTCATCTGCGCTGCACCAAAGGGTGAAAACGGGACCCTATTACTGAGACTTCCCTGTCCGTCTGTCCGTCTGTCCGTCTGCCCATCTATCACCAGGCTGTATCTCAAGAACCGTAAAAGCTAGGCAATTGAAATTTTCAGAGATGATGTATTTCTGTTGCCGATATAACAACAAATACTACAATCAAAATAATAATAATAATAATTAAGAGGGGGCTCCCATAGAAAAAACGTGATTTTGGCCGTTTTTAGTGGTCATCATTCTGAGAGCTGGTCGTATCTCAAGAACCGTGCTAGCTAAGTAGTTGAAATTTTCACAGATTATGCGTTTGTATTGTCACTACAAAAACAAATACTTACTTACAAACAAAAGAATAATAATCAAGGTGGGCTCCCATAGAAAAAACCTGTTTGTTTTGCAATTATTGGTACGGAACCCTTCGTGCGCGAGTCCGACTCGCACTTGGCCGTTTTTTGTAGAGATCCGCATCCGCATCCGCATCCGCGGATGTGGGCCTCTAAACATCCGCATCCGCGGATGTGGGCCTCTAAACATCCGCATCCGCGGATGTGAAAAAAATGGCATCCGCAACATCCCTGCTTCAGTGCAAAGTTTTTCATTATGTACAAATCTATTAGCAATGAACATTGCGGGTAGGGTAGGGTATTCTCATTGTGGGTAGGTAAGTGAGACTCGTTCAAAACGCTAGTTGCGATATAAAAACCTCAAGGGCCCTTATTAAAGTCTAACACATGCTTGATTAGATAAACATATAGGACGTAACTATGTGTGTACAACATATTATAACATGTCATATTCATTCTATACACGCACTGACATACTTTATTGTATTATTTTTAAAGAAATCCGGTAGAAAAAGTGTTGAGACTCTGTTTAAGTAACTTAACTTATGCCTACGCGAATGGGATTTGCTTGGTAAACTCACGGTCGACGCCTCCTGGGCAATGAGTCTGGCCTGGGCCTTCTTCAGCGGGTCCTTGGGGAGCAGTGGCCGCTGAGCGTAGACATCATCCAAGTACTCCGACACCACCAGGCTGTCCGCGATGGTGACTCCGTCCAGAATCTCCAAGGAAGGAACCGTGGCTGAAATTTGCACATAATACATACATCACGCCTGTATTCCTAAGTGGGGTAGGTAGATCACACGAAACGCTACATAGACAAAACCATTTCACGATTCGCGGCAACTTCAAGTCCTAAACCTATGGCTCAATTCACACCAGAGGAGCAGCGAAGCGCGGCGTAGCGGAGCGCAGTTTCAGTGTCATGAGAATTTCAACTTTATTTTCATTACAGTAAGACTTATTATCGCATGAGAAACTCTAACGATGCGCGCGGATGCCCGCGGATCCGCGGGAATTCCAGCGCATTCCATAAACAAAGCCGTGCGACTGCGCGGGCTGTCGCGGGAATGCCCGAGGATGCTCGAGTAGTCGCGACGGCCGCTGTCAATATGTCAATATGTAAATTCCAGCGACTTCCTACGCATTCCAGCGGCTTCTCGAGCAGTTGCAAGAATCCTCGCGCATTCTCCACGGAGCGGGTCGCTGCGCTTCGCCGCCTTTCCTTTATAGAGCATTTCCCGATGACCTACAATGACCAAATCTGGCACGCAGCAATGTCATGTAAGGTACGTAAAATAAAAAATCTGATCCGCTATAACCATAACAGGTGGGTTGCGAAGGCGTTGACACCCACATAGGTCAAAGAAGTGTCTTTGCAGTTTAGCTCTATCTATGAAATCTGTACGCATAATATAGGGAAGGGCCTAATAAAACAATTCCCAAAGTAAGGGAACTAATTCATTGGCATACAATTACCCAATGCATTACCCAAGTAAGAAAGATGTGAAATACAAACAAAATGTAAGTAAGTAGGTACAATTTAGGACCTTTGACTTGGACCTTCGTAAAATAGGGCCTATCTCAACTCAATCGAAACAATTTTAAAATGTAATTAAGTTAAAAGTCTTTTACATATTGCAGACTTCACATAAAATTAGTGCCACACATCGTCATCGAAACTGTTTACGCGTACACTTGCACTTGCAGTGCAATTCGGACATCTTACTTCAAAACTGGGACAAACTTGTATGCGCGTTGCTAGATTTTTTAACATACATACATACATACATATTTACATATCATCACGCCTGTTTTCCTAAAAGGGGTAGGCATAGCACACAAAACGCTACGTAGACAAAACTATGACTTCAAAACTATGATACGCTTCGTGGCCACTTCTAGCATATTTTTGTAGGTTTTGAGTTGGCAGGTATAATAGTGACAGGTTGCTAGCCTGTCGCCTAAAATATACCTTAACTTATTTCCGTAGTCACCTCATACGACATCCAAGGAAGAAATAGAAATGGAATGGAGGGAGAGATTTTATAACGACGTAAATAAATAATGTAAATTAGTTTAGTAGCCTGAAACATTGCTTCTAAGAGCATATTGGGTAAGTGGTTTAAGATAAAATGCCCTCTAATTATCAGTAACTAATACTTTACGGGAATTACTTTGCACACGGCTGGGTACTTAATTAAAATAACCGATCGATAGTGAGTCTAGCGACATCTGTTGTCCAGTAGGAGTACTTGTCGACGTCCTAATAGCGCCATCTAGTCATCGAACGATGGAACGACATAACGGTTGTCATCGCTATGATTCATCAATTCATCAAACTAATTAATAGGTGAGCACTGAGCAAGTGTATTAATCATAGTCACTATTTTTCTTCTATTTGTTATTTATTTTTCGTGAGGAAACCTACACACAGCGACGAAGTAATTCAATGTTGTGTGTGAAGTTCCCAATACGCACTGGGCCCGCGTAGGAACTGTAGTCCAAGCCCTTTCATACTGAGAGGAGGCCTGTGCCCTGCAGTGGGACGTATATAGGCTGATGATGATGATGATGACTATTTTTCTAAAGATTTAAATATAACTTTCAACACTCTTCATTCCGAATTTAGGCCACGATGGCTTCAAGCCAACTTAGGGGGACAATATTCCACTTTTTAAGTACCTTCTTCAAACTATTCTCTCAAATCAATATCTGGGAAAAGACTCTAATAGAGAGATCTCTCTCCAGGAAAATGTTATTTCTTCAAAACTTCATTAGCGCTATGTAGAAACTTTAACAAATGACGTAGATGACGTTTGTAGAAGTTGCACTACTTGACGATAGGGGGCGCTAAGATGACTTCAAATACGTACCCTTTCGGCTCTTCGTTGGGAACCAGTCGGGTTTGTCTCTGAGGTCGATGTTGACGACTTCATAGTCAACCTGCTTGGCATTCAGGACCAGTATGACGCGGTGCGCATAGGGGCAGAAGCGCATGTTGTACACGCGAAGTTTCCCGCTGAACGGCGGTAGAGGGTCGGCTGAAATGTTCAAAGAATGTTCCAGAAACATTGGTTAAAATTTACACTAGGAGAAAAAAATTGAGATTATCTAAGCTTTGCGTTTTAAACTAGCTGTTTTAACGTATACAATGACTTGCATAAATTGGTTAAGAGGTGGGATTTGAACGACCTTGGCAATCCGTTGCCAACTAATTGTTCAATCATTCTGTAGTCCACATTTAACGCCAGCTAAATCAGTTCTTTTAGCCACGTAAATATATCTAGTCTTCAATTAGACTGTTGAGATATTTAATTTTTCGAGAAAAAAAAAACTTGAAAAACAGGCTATTCATCGAACAGCATCGCACGCAATACGAGAAACATCTCTAACTTGCGTTACATTGTCGTATGCAATCGGCAAGGTTTAAATCATAACGAAGAAGACCAGCAATGTAACAGACTTAAAAATTACGGCTTTTCATACCTTTGCCGAGGTGTTTGGTGTTGTAGTTGATTTTCGGCGCCATGATGTTGCACTTTACTAACGTCCACTTCTCACAACGTTGCGATCAGTATTGTTGGCTAACACCCGAAAGACCTTATTTATATTTCAAACACGCGTTGATAGTACAAATAATGACGGAGTAGTTTCTAGATAATCTTGTGTTTGATTGTTGATAAAATAAAATGTTTATTACAATCTTGCTTTCAACCGGCACCATTTTGATTGATTGTCCGAGTCATGCACCTAAGTACCTACTTTCGCATAAATTTGTGTTTCGAAATTAATAATTTCGCCTACATGATGGGTAAATGAGAAGTAAAGATGTCATGAGGAGCTATGCGACCTGATTGACGATTATCGACTCTACCTTACCTTTGTAAGCCGTGATAGCCCAGCGGTTCGAACTGCGGCCTCTCAAACAGAGGGTCGTGGGTTCAAACCCCGGGCTCGCACCTCTGAATTTTTCGGAATTTATGTGCGATATCAAATTTGATATTTTTCACGAGCTATTCGGTGAAGGAAAACATCGTGAGGAAACCTACACACAGCGACGAAGTAATTCAACGTTGTGTGTGAAGTTCCCAATCCGCACTGGGCCCGCGTGGGAACTATCGCCCAAGCCCTCTCATACTGAGAGGAGGCCTGTGCCCTGCAGTGGGACGTATATAGGCTGATGATGATGATGATGACTCTATCTACTCTATATTTCGTGAAACCAAACATACAACGTAGGTACACTATTCGGCAAACAACTTGGCACTATTTTAGAGAGAGAGAGAGAGAGAGAGAGAGAGTAAATTCACGCATCGCTTTGACCAGGAAAAAGCGCTACGCGAACTTGTTATCTCATGTTGTATGCTAATAGTATAAGTCCGATATGTGATTTCACCGATCAGATATCAGATTCCCGTCATAGCTTTTACCATTTTACTATTTATCCCTACATACCTAAAACCACGCCTGTCTTCCCAAATGGGGTAGGCAGAGCTCACGAAAAGTGACACATGCCTACCATGTCTATTTCGCGTTTCGTAGCCACTTCTAGTATTATTTTAGGTTTGAAAACTGCCTAAGGTATACCCGAATCCAGACATCTACGGAAGAATTGAAGAGCTGTAATTCTAACCCGACACCACACAGGAAGCTACCTCTACCACCATTTAAAAAAAATGGATTAGTTGTGCGAATAGAACATGAAAAATCAGAATTTAAAAGTGGATTAGATAATATCAGTAGACCCTTGATATTTATGAGAAGATTTTTTTAATCTAGCCGCCGCTAAATAAACATATTAACTTAATTCCTTCCAAACTGACTGTCTTACGGATATGTGTTTTCAAATGATTTATACTTAAATGGAAGATTTTTTATCGGAATTAAAGTGTTCCGTAACAAAAGTCATTTAGGCAAATAAAATAAGCATCCCATAAATAAATTGTCTCAAGTTAAGACGTACAAACACCGGCACCGCACAAACGTCATGATAATGTAATATTTTGCGGTAAGTATAATACTTATCAACGTCAATTAATCCTGGTTTAACTTTTTTACGAGTGCCAGCAAAGTTTTCATTCTACCTAGCAAGTTGTAAACTATACTCCATTTAATTTAAGATTTGAAACTTAACTGTCAAAACTTCACAAATTTTTGAGTAAACACAAGGCATCGCCGTAAATACTGATACCGTTTGTATTGAAATCATTATAACAAACAGTAATAAGTGTTATTGCATTAATTATATCATTTATATCTAGTTTTACCTTTGAATTTCAGAGAAAAAATCAAAATTTTCCGTTGAAATTTCAAATCTTAAATTAAATGGAGTATAAGTGGCTATTAAGTGAGTACTAAGTAGGTAAATAATAAATACTTAAACAGGTGTTCGTTCAGGTCCAAGCATTAATAGTAGCTTGGCATTGGCACTAGGTATTTAGGGTGCATTCAACAAAACAAGAATAAAATTTTGTCGTGGAATGTCACTCTTTGCTCGGGAGTAGGTACCCTAACTAAATATTTTTTTCATATGAAAAAAGCGGGCAAGGCTCACTTACTCTAAAAATAAACTTTATTCTCGTTTGGTTCTAGGTATTCTGTCTAACCACATCTATTAAGTAGTTGTGTTAGTACAGATTTCGTCGCCATTTTTTCTTTCACCTAACAGCAGCTGGTATATTTCAAATCCGAAAAACTAGGAGAAGCGAATCCTTACCTACTACTTACTATTTACTTAGTTTTACTTACTAGCGTAGGTACACATTTGAAAGTCGTTATGAAATACTTACGTATTTCCTGAATTTTTCCATCTTCGACCTGGTAGGAAATGATTAGGTAGGTATATTTATTTTATATCACATCCGTGAAGCTATCAAGAAATTTAAATGATGCCATAATATGGTATAGTGCCCAAAAGTCTGGCTATACTAGTAGAGAAGCATTGTTTGGCACTTTTGCTCTACTAAATATTAGTAGGTAAGTAACATTAAATAGTTGGGCGTTTATTCGAGCGTTTCAACCGCCTCATTCATCTGGCTAGATTTTATACGAATCTTGTGCAGATTTTGATATCGTTTTTGGCTATTTGTTAAGAGTTCCTGTTCCTCTAATACATACATACATATTCTCACGCCTGTATTCCCAAGAGGGGTAGGCAGAGCACATGAATTCAAAAATCCAGTGCTACGTTTAGTAATTTCAGGGTAACCAGATGGTTAAAATCCTCTTCCTTTAATAGATGGCTAAACGATGGTATTCTAATTGTTTAAGTTGTTAAGTTTCGCTTGTCCGCCGCTAGATGGCGCTGTACGGTAGACGTGTAAATTCTACATGGCGGTATCGTTTGGCTGCCTCAGAAACTATAAGTACTTTCAATTTTTTGTTATTTGTGAGAAAAACCAGTAAACCACTTGTGGATGAAGCCAGTGTTTTATTCACTAATGTTCTTCCATTTTTACAAAAAAGTGGCCAGATGAATGAGACGGTTGAAACGCTCGAAGCAATGCCCAGCTATGAATTTTTCACTAAACATAAGCAAAATAACATATACATGTTAGTAAATATAGCCAATTGTCAATGCGATTACTGTTTATTTAATCGACATTGCCGCTGCCCCAATAATCAACCTAGGTACCTATAGGTAAACGCATAAGCAAAAGCTATTTCATTAAGATTATAATTTCACAAACTGACGTCACCACCATTATTCCATTCTCCAATGTCTATTAATAATAATAACGTCATGCAGCAGCAATAATAGCGTTGGCAAAATGTGCTTGTCATTGTCGTGTAAACCGATTCGGGCACACTTCAATTTTCCTCTTATACAGGATGTACCTACGGAAACAGAACACGGAACGTTGGTTAGCACGCTGCAATTTAAATAAATATCTCGCCTGTACTCCCAAATGAGATAGGCAGGGCACACTAAATGTTACACAGTCAAACCCTTCACCGGGGCGGATATTGTAGTTATCACCCCCCTCCCCCCAGAATTCGATAGAATCGGTTAAAATAAAAAATAATTATGATTCATGTTTATTTACCGCATTGAGGACAGAACCAGTAGAGTACTAATGTCATTTTGGTTGTTCGGAGAAGATTCCGCAAAACAATTGAAGTGTTCGCTGTGCTCTTATTGGCCGGTCCAAGATCGCGCGTAACGCTAGTGCCTTTTTCTCTACGGTTATTGGCTCTGTACAGTTTCTGTGACAGTGACGGTGACGTTTAGTATGTTGAAATCAACAAACTATTTGCGGACCGGGGTTGCGAACATTGTTTCTCTATAGGTTGTATCCTCTATGATATACCGACACTGTGACCACGTGTTTTTTTTTACCTTATATAATTTTTTATTGACTACCAAAATTCACAGCCGGGTGTCACCCCTAAGAGGGCCACGCTCGCCGCCCCCCTTCCCCTAGCTACGCCATTGCCCGTCACTATTATTATAGGTTTTACGGCCACTTCTATTTAGCATACGGGGCGAGGTGATCATGATCACATAAAATGTTACTGAGACAAAACCCTGACCATTTCACGTTTCGTAGTCATTTTATTTTAACTTTATCTAACTCTAGTCTAGGCCTACCTACAATAATTATATGAATTACTCTTGGTTTTGTCTACAAATATGAAACGTTTTGTGTACTCTACTCTATCTTTCCCATTCTGAAACACAGGCTGGCTTTATATGGTTATGTTAAAGCACGTCTATGTTTTATTCTAAGCCAGCAGGGGGTTGTAGTAAGTAGTCAACATACATACATACATATCCTCACGCCTGTATTCCCAAGAGGGGTAGGCAGAGCACATGAATTCAAAAATTCAGTGCCACGTTTAGCGATTTCAGGGTAACCAGATGGTTAAACGTGATATTGCAGTGACAGGTTGCCAGCCCATCGCCCACAATACACTAACCCTTTCCCAGAGTCGACTCTTACGACACCCACGGGAAGAAAGGGGAAGGTGCTATTCTAACCCGGCACCACACGGGTCAACGGAAGTAGTCAACGGTTAAATATAAATGGAAATACAGCCTTGCCTCCCATCAAACCATAATCAACTTTAGCTACTACATTATGCATAGACAACGCATAGTTAATTTATTTTAGAGGTGTTTCAGTCAGTCAACAGATCGACCGCAAGTCAAATTTGCATCATTTAAATGAAAATTAAATTGGTGCGTGCTGTATTTCGTAACGAGTTTTCCCAGATAATGGTATTTTAAGATAGAGGAGAGATTACAAAATGATAGGACGATAGCAACGCGCGGTTGTGGTTGTTACCGTTGTTAAGGCTATCGCTATCAGTATAACTACTTATTTATAAACATAGCTTTAACTGTCTACGGTAAGGTGGTAGAATATAGAAAATATATTGAATGAAACGTTTCTCAAAACTTCCATTAAGTTTATTAATGTTTCCTGTGTGGTGTCTGGTTAGAATTTAGAATAACACCTCTCCATTTCTTCCGTGGATGTACCTACGCTTTAGGCGATAAGGTACCAACCTGTCACTATTATTCCTTTTCCATCAGTTTTTAAACCTAAAATTATGCCAGAAGTAGCCACGAAATGTGAAAATAGTCATGGTTTTGTCTATGTCACATTTGGTTTGGTTTTGGTTTGCCACGTTTAGGAACACAGGCGTGATTTTATAACCAATTCAAAAACGCATTTATTAATTTGGCCTATTGACTTCAGGAATATGCGGCTAAAATATTTCGGCGGTTCAAACGTGTCCGCCATTCAGACTCACTGTATTTTCGCTAATTAGCTTCTGGAATTAGCTGTGTCAGTAATTTGTTTATCAGTAGGTACCGTGTGAAGCATTTACGCGATGCTACACCGATTGCCACAGTCATATCTTTAACTTACTTACTTGTTACTATATCACAGTTGTGTTACCTTCGCGGACATTACTTTAAAGTCTTAAAATCCGTATTTTACCAAAACTGAAAACGGAATTAAAAGAGGACGTACCTAAGTATTTTAGTTTGCTGAAATTCATGGAAATGTGAGTTAAGTTAAGTGTGTAGGTACTTGGTCAGAAATCATCCAAACTCGAAATTCTTAATAATCTGATTTGAGCTTTTATTTATGATCTAGGATTTTTTTTGCATTCATAAGTAATTGATAAAAAAAATACCTGTGTGGTTTCGGGATAAAATAACACCCATTTTTTCCGTGGATGTCGTAAGAGGTGATTAAGGAAAATAGGTTTAGGTATACTTTAGGCGACAGGCTAGCAACCTGACAGTATTATACCTGTTCCACCTGTTATCAAATCTAAAATTGTGCTAGAAGTGGCTGCGAAGCGTGAAATAGTCAAGATTATAGTTTTGTCTATGTCACGTTTCGTATGCTCTGTCTACCCCGTTTGGGAACATAGGCGTGATTGTATGTATGTATTATGTATAATTGATAATTTTTCTTCACTGACAATAGATGGCATCATAATCGTTACAAGTCCCAAAAAATTAAATAGAAATTATGTAATTAAAACTTGTAGAAAAACATGTTACAAAAAAGGTAGGTAGTACTTTTGCAATTATATCCTAGGTAGTCGATGTATGGGCACAACGGCAAAATAAATTTCATGATGACCTTTAGGGTCTCACCAAACCAGTCGACGCCTATTCGGCAAAATGCGGGTAGAAAAAGCTTTCTGTCAACGCAATAAGGGCGAACAATACGTGAAATGGCTCGGCCATTCTCGGTCGAACGAGCCGAGCCGATTGACGTCTTGTTCGCCCTTATTGCGTTGACATAAAGCTTTTTCTACCCGCATTTTGCCGAAAAGGCGTCGACTAATGTGGGGAGACCCTTAAAGGCTTTAAAACGACTAACGTTGTATAGAGATAAGTATGGTGCGGACGAAACTCTTCATAGGTAGGTACGCGACTCCATTCGCATTTGTTTTTTATTACATGTTAAGTATACGCTACTTTCATTATTTTGGAATTAACCTACTGACCTACTAAATATAACCAAATAAATATTTAACTGTATTTAACTGTAGTGTTCATAAAAGATAGGTAAATTTAACAAGAGAATAAAATCCTTCCAGAAAAAGTTGAGTTTGATTCCAGCGGACCTACTAAGTAGGTACATAAAAATTTGCAAGCAATTTTATACTTCGTTTAATTTAAGATTTGAATTTTAACTGAAATCAAAACATGGCGCATTTTTAAGTAAACACAAGGTATGGCTGCAAGTATCTACTGATACCTAACTGGTACCTATTTAAGTACCGTTTGTTTTGAAATCATTATAACAAACGGTAATAACTGTAATAAGAATAAGTGTTAGGTAAATTGCACTAATGAGTTAAGTTTTACCTTTGGGTTCCAGAGAAATGTTCAAATTTTTCTGTTTAAATTTCAAATCTTAAAAAGAACAGAGTGAGTAACATGCAAAAAGATACCTACTTAGTTTGAGGAAATACAGAAATGTAACTACCTACCTATGTATTTAGTATTATTTATATCTGTTTATAAAACTTTTTCATGGCTTTAGCATAGGTAGTGACTAGCTTTTTTATATCCCTGGTTTAAATTACCTATTTGTAATCTCTTTCACGCGCGGTAAAGTAAGATAGAGCGAGATATTTTTCTTATGTCGGAGATTATAGCGTTCTAATATAGCTGAACTCAGATAAATAATGATCCTTATTCCTCCGAGTAGCTGAAGGACTACTATAGCGAAGATTTATCTTCATAGGCTTCAAAATACAGTCACAGTAGCCACGTTTACAGTATTGCTATTTTATTGTACACCTAAGTATTTTCAGAATAAGTAGTTAATACTCATGCTATTATTCGGGGATAGGCACACCACACCACCATGACCAAGCGAAAAGCTCTTAACGAAAAAAGGTCACATTGCAAAACATTGTGAAATAAGACCATTCCGCATTATTAGTAGGTAACATTATTCATCAAAACTTCCGAAATCTTATGAATGACGGCGACATTTCTTTATCGATATGTATTTATGTAGTTACGCTATCGTACAGTATATCTATAGTATGGACGGATATTAGATCCGGGCCGGCAATTGGTTTACGCCATCTTAAATCAACCACCAACGAAAAAAAACTCCAATTTATGTCATGTCCTATGTTTCAATGCAGATTTTTCAAGAAGTTTCAACAAAATCGGGTCAAGAAAATACATATACCTTTGAGGCTGAAAGACAAAAATTAGACAATCAAGTAATGAATTAGGCACGCGAGTTAATTAGCAACAGCTAATTTACTACGCATTGGAGGTACCTCGGTACCTGGTACCTAAGTGATATCTCACAAAAATATGCTACATAAATATGCATATATAAATACGTTTAGTGGCTACTAAATGTAAAGTGCTTAGTCATTGTTTAGCCTATGCAATGTTTCATGTGGCCCGCCTACCTATTCTATTTGGGATTCCAGGATCTATCTAGGTATGACAGCAAATTTTGATACCTCGACGCCGTGCGCTTTGTGTTACTGCTACGTTGTTGTACGTACCAATTGATTATTCTACAACATACATAATAATATGTACTTATTTTCAGGGTATATAGGCATGTTATTGATTGATTTTTTCAAATACTTTATTAGGTGCGTACCTAGTAGGTGGCAGAATGTATTGCCTATTTCAAATGCCTACTACAATAAATTCCCCCAGGTCAGAAAAAGCCAGCTAAGTGCGAGTCGGACCTAAATTATACAACCCTAATCGTTGTCACGCAAAAAATTGGGCCGTGTCTTTATTAATTACTAGATTTGCCCGCGGCTTCGCTCGCCTTAAGTTCGGAATGACACAGAAGAGATCTCGGAATTATTTGAATACGCTGCTGTAGACGATATGTAATGTCTTTCAATTTGGGAATAGGATGAAAAGGTTCTAGGCATATTATTATGCTACATAGAGAACATTGATAATTGCGCTCATTTTAGAGAAGTGATGGATTATAAAATTTATAAAAAAGACAAAAAGTAGCATAGTCACTCACTCTCCATCCCTTCGACTGTTTCCATCTTAACCCTTTAATAAAGCCCAAGATACTTTTTTGTCGAATCCAATATTTTTTTGTTAAAAACTAAGTTATTGTAAGTATTTCTATATGTAAAAAATAAATAATAAAAAAAAAAACATGTTCAGGTCTGAAAATATCATAATTATGTTGTTTAGAAACAACATTGCCCATTACTCACAATACGACATTTCTTGATAGGTGTTGTTTATAAACACCAATGCGAAGGATACGGGATCCAGAATTAAACAAAAAATATGTATTACAAAAAGTATTTAACTGTGGACATGGAAATTGTAAAAACAGTTATTTTTCAGTGGTGGACACAAACGGAGTTGAGAGTGCTTGCATCTTACCTTACCTTACCTTAGGTCACAGAAAATGCAGGGAAATGGCTAATGTTGTCATACATACAATGTTCCATCACTGGGGGGTTACCTTTCTCTGCAGCTGTCCGTACAATGCACTTCGAAATGTCACTTGTTTGTAAAGAATAGATATTACTCTCACCGGTGATCATTTGTTTGATATCATCTGAGAGTTGTAACTTTTACTCTATTATGTACAATGCACTTCGAAATGTCACTTGTTTGTAAAGAATAGATATTACTCTCTGCGGTAATCATTTGTTTGATATCATCTGAGAGTTGTAACTTTTACTCTATTATGTACAATGCACTTCGAAATGTCACTTGTTTGTAAAGAATAGATATTACTCTCACCGGTGATCATTTGTTTGATATCATCTGAGAGTTGTAACTTTTACTCTATTATTGTACAATGCACTTCGAAATGTCACTTGTTTGTAAATAATAGGTAGATATTACTCTCACCGGTGATCATTTGTTTGATATCATCTGAGAGTTGTAACTTTTACTCTATTATGTACAATGCACTTCGAAATGTCACTTGTTTGTAAAGAATAGATATTACTCTCACCGGTGATCATTTGTATGATATCATCTGAGAGTTGTAACTTTTACTCTATTATGTACAATGCACTTCGAAATGTCACTTGTTTGTAAAGAATAGGTAGATATTACTCTCACCGGTGATCATTTGTTTGATATCATCTGAGAGTTGTAACTTTTACTCTATTAAGTACAATGCACTTCGAAATGTCACTTGTTTGTAAAGAATAGATATTACTCTCACCGGTGATCATTTGTTTGATATCATCTGAGAG
>BHDV01001965.1:31787-55281 GCA_005406045.1 Adoxophyes honmai | reverse complement strand
AAGTTGTAACTTGCAATTGAACGAACGATGCCAGAGCGAAACGGAGAGAGCGCCATTGATCTAATACTACTACGTATGAGATCAATGGCGCACTTACCTATACTTCAATGGAGAGCGCAGCGCCTCCTAGCCGTTTCGCCGGCCCGATCGCATTGCTTGCCGTTACGTCGTTAGTAAACAAAACAAATCGAGACAAGTAAGAAAGTGCTAATCTGCCCCAGTGATTTTAAAGTGTTTAAAAGTTTTGTTTATTGCTGTCGTTGTGTTACAAGTCGTGATACGTTTTGCATTAAAGTGAAGCAGATGAAGAACCCAAAAAAACGTAAGTATTTTCTGGTTTTAAATATTTTAATTAAACTAACCTCTGCTACAATTGTTTCTCTCAATTGTTATTACAACTATTTGTAATATTTGAGTCAATTCTATTGGTTTATGGAATAAATAGCTGTAATCCTTACGGTAGGTTAGCTAATAGTTAATACCTACTTTGTTTAGTGTGGTAAGAAAAGTAGGTACCTACCTGTCTAACTACACAATATCTTATTCGAATACATGTATTTGTGTTTAATTAAACCCACTTTATATTCAAAGTTGTGTTAGCTAGGTAGTTATTTTATTATTGCATTGCCCGTTAGGTACTCTTGCTTGTTCGTAAAAATAAGATCGCGGAATTCGCGGTGCCGTGTACCTACGGGACCGAGTGACGTGTAGGCGCATCCGAGTTGTAGGTATTTCCTACTGGGACTGTTTCTTGAATTGAAATATTTGAAATGTAACGGCGCAAGGAGGTTGTAGGCGGCCGATTGTCCAATAGACGACGTTGTTAGTTGCTAGGCCGCAACAATTTTTTAGATAGTTGTAGCTGTAGGATTTAATCTCGTTTGAAAACTATAGTAAGTAGATACTTAATAGAAGATTTAAATACCATGATACGGGCCATGTTGTTGCTGTTCGTACAAAAATCGCTAGGTATGTGCATTTTTTCGATTTTTGTTTTTTTATGCCATTTTGAACCTTACGTCCATATGGACGTATATACGTATGCTCTAAAAACGGTGTGAAGCTATCTTTATTATTTCTGCATGTGATAAAATAACTATGTGATTTTCGTATGTCAAAATGTTCCCTTAAAAATAACTAAGTGTCACTAATCATAATCACATAGCAGGACCATTTCATATTCATATCACGCGAAAATTTGGTTCGATATGTGTCTTTCGGAGCACACATAGCGAATTTTACTTGAACTAAATCGATCGTGTCGTTCGCGTTCGACATGTGTTTTTCGGCACATAGCGATTTTTTAGTCCGAGAATCGGCGAAAGTAGAAGAAAAGGCTCAAATATTTATCGCTATGTAACAAGTTTCTGGTTATCTGTGCGTATAAAATTCAGTTTTCACTATATCTTTTTAAAACTATTATCATTTCATGTACAAAATCACAAAGCAATAGCACAAAAAAAATCACTAACTTTCCATATACGATTCATGAGGAAATCACTTTTTTGTGTCTCCTGAAAAGTTGGTTAAAAACACATAGCGACTTCTGCAGGAACAGCGACGTTGGTACTGTTTGATTATGTTTTGATCTTTTACATGGATGGACTGCTCAGTAGAAACAAGTTTCTATTGTTGATAATTTTAATTTGTTGTCTAGTGTCATAATTGAAATATGTATTTGTATATTTTCTTTCAGGTACACAATGACATCTTTAGAGCTGAATCCTATCTGGCAATGTTTTATAAAGAACAATGACAAAGCCATATGTAAAATATGTAAAAAATCATTGTCTCTTGGTAGTGCTTTAGCAAAAATGCAAACTACCACAAATATTAAAAACCATTTGTTGAAACTTCATAAAACTGAATGGTCAGCTTATTGTAATGAAGTAAAAGAAAAACAGAAGTGCAAGAGTTTAATTAAAAATAAAACAAAGGCAACTACTTCTTCGCAATTTAAAAAAGATGTCAAACAAGTACTTTACCTGAAATGATAGAAAAAAAAGTAGCTCCACCGTGGCCAGATAATGATCCGACGTCTTTGAGAATCGATAAAGCTATAATGGATCTCATCATCGTTGACATGCTGCCTTACAACGTTGTTGAAGGTGAAGCATTCCAAAGACTCAATTTGACTGACCCCGATGCACCACAAAGATACAGGAAAAAAACTGAGAAATTCTTTAGAACGACTTTAATGCCGGCAACATACGAGAAAGTAAAAGCGAAAGTCATACGTGTCTTGGATAAAGCTAAATGGATCAGCTTTACCACTGATATATGGAGTAATCCAGCCAAGACTTGTTCATTGCTGAGCTGCACAGCCCATTTTATTCAAGGCCCCAAAAGGGAAAAAGTCATTCTTGCAGCTTGTGTCTTGGAAGAAGATCACACAGGACTATACATTTCAGAGAAACTTCATCAGATTATTGAAGAATTTAATTTAAAAAATAAAATCCACATGGGTATTCGTGACAACGCTTACAATATGCAGGCAGCCATGCGACGTGGTAATTTTCTGTCGATTGGATGCGTAGCTCATACGCTGCAGCTAGTCATTCATGACGTTATATTTAAAGATGCTACTGCAATGGAAATAATAAAAAAGTGTCGCAAAATCGTCGGCCATTTTAAAAGAAGTGAACAAGCTTCCAGATATTTAAATATGTTTCAAGAAACGTGTAATTTGCCCAAACACGTTTTGATACAAGATATCGAGACGCGATGGAACAGCACATATTTGATGATGGAGAGACTCCTTGAACAAAAAACTGCCATCAATTTATACATGGCTGAACGTGGTGGAATTGAGGTCCCAACTGCAGAAGAATGGGTGCAAGTAGGATATTTTATCACGGTTCTTAAATGTTTTTATGAAGCTACACTTGACGTGTCAAATGATTCCTCATCGGTGTCTATAATAATACCGTTGATTGCCATGCTTAACACGAAATTGGTCCTAAAAGAAGAAGATGCTGAGAATTTGAAAATCCTCAAGACGAAGCTGTGCGAGTCAATTAACAGGAGATTTTCTTATGCAAAAAACACTATGTGTTTATTGATTGCGACTCTGTTAGATCCACGTTTTAAAACAAACTATTTAACTAGCGACGAGACTGAAAACACCAAAGCTGAAATACTATCATTTTTACGACAGCAACATGAATCAACTACTCGTCCAGTCAATATGGATATAGACACTAATGAACCGAAACCTTCTTGTTCGACTAATCCACGAACAGAGAGTGTTTCACCTAAAAGTGACGAAGGTTTGTGGGATTCCCATGACAAGCTTGGATTGCCTGTCGCGAGCGATACTGAGTTGGATTTGGAACGCAATTATCCGCCGTTTGAGGAGCACCTCACTCGGTATTTAAAAGATCCTCGGATCTTAAGAGGTGCCAATATATATGAATATTGGGCATCGAGCCCATATACGTGTCTGCAGCCAGCAGCAATAAAGTACTTGTCAGCTCCCCCTAGTAGCGTTCCCAGCGAACAGCTGTTTAGCGCTGTGGGTCAAATATATGCTGACAGGAGGTCTAATCTGATGGGGGAGAATGCTGAAAAATTATTGTTTTTGGCTTACAACATAAGACTTTTCAACTTTGATTACTAATTAAAATAATTATGGATATTAAAAGAAGCTAGTCCATCCAAATGATGCCAAATGTGTTTTTGTATAGATTTTATAAGCCACAATTTGCCATTATGATTATATTCAATAGTTGATTTTTTTTAACTGGTGGCCCTAGTTATGATTATGATTATGTCAAACGATTTCAGTACAGATTGAAATTATTGTAGATTAGGGTGACCGCACCAGTAATGGACATAGAACCAGTAATGGACAATGACTCTTATTTACTACCCACTAAGGAAAAGTCATTTGTTTTACATCAATCAATTCACAACTCTATGGTCTTTAAATTATGAATGAAGTGTCCATCACTGGTGCTTGTCAACTTAAACCGTCCATAACTGGTGCCGTCACCCTATGATAATCTTTGTTAAATTACTTTTTAAAAAAGTATGTAAATAAATATTTGATTGACGTTGTATACTTGAAAGTTTCATTTTTGGACAATAATCCATTACCGATCTATATATATTCCTTATTCAGCTCGTTACCGGGGTTTTAAACTAGTTTATTCCAGTTTCATGTTTAAGTCATATAAATCAAAGCCCCCGCAAGGGGCTCTTTTATATTAATTGCTGACGACGTATAGCATAATTAAGATAGTCACATTTGATTTAGAAGAGAAAACTGCACATAATTGACTGCTGTTTTTTTTACTATTGGAAAATGTTCGTATTTTTTAGGGTCAACAAACCTTCGGCTTCGGCTTCGGCTTCGGCCGAAGGTCTTGATGAAAACCGATTAATCGGCTTCGGCTTCGGCTTCGGCCAAAATTGTACCTTCGGTCGGACACTACTTCTAACCTAACCTGTCCGAGTCGTTTTCGCTCCGAAAGGTCTTGCTCGCTCGCTACGCTCGCTCGCGCAGCGAAAAGGCGTCTTTCTCGGTCATTTTTCATTTTATAAAACAGTTTATAAGTAAAAGACGCTTATTTTGACGTGTTCTATACGATTAAATCATTTAAAATATTTCTCATAATAACACCACTTTTAAGTCCCGGCTCTCCCTTTGCTACAATAAAAAAAACTGACTCCGAACCTAACCTAACCTAACCTGTACGAGTCGTTTTCGCTCCGAAGGGTCTTGCTCGCTCGCTGCGCTCGCTCGCGCAGCGAAAAGGCGTCTATCTCGGTCATTTTCCATCTTATAAAAAAGTTTTTCAAGTAAAAGACGCTTATTTTAACGTGTTCTATACGATTAAATCGTTTAAAATAGCTCTCATAATGACACTACTTTCGAATAAAAAAATTTAAGTCCCGGCCCCCACTTTGCTGCAGTCCAACCGACATTGTACCTCCCCCCTCCCCCTCCCCCTTCTAGGCCATGCCAGACATTGTAGTTCTTCCCCATGCCCATTCTGAACTAAAATATTTAACCACGTATATCTCCCAAACCAACGGGTTCCGCGGGGGGAGGGGTGGTACAGGGAGAACCCCCTCTCTCCCCCTCCCCCACCCCTTCCCCTTCTAGGCCATGCCAGACATTATACAGTCCTTCCGATATGTGTCAGAAGGACTGTATAATCGGTATTTTTAATGATTTTCAATTATTTTTTTCTCGTAAACCAAGCGTTTCCGCAACTTGGAATTTGGTAGGTAGACTTCTTATGGCGAGTACTATCTGTAAAAAAATATGAACCCTAAACTCGATGCCAGATATTGTAAAGTTGAGCCAAATCGTTACACTATACAATTCAATTATGAAAGTAAATGATTTTTCATATCTAAATTGTAAAATGTAAAGATTTCGATTTATAAAGTGTACGTTTAAATAAAAAGACACGTCAAGATTGTTTATATTGTTTTAACTAAGTACCTAAACAAATCTACTATAGCTAGTACAAAATGAACCCGCGGCTACCGGGTTCTCGGTATCTCGCGAATGTTTTGAAGAACCCGTGAGCCGGGTCCTATTGGTTCTGAATGTGTTAAAGGTAGAGGTAGTTTTCACGAGCGGATCTCTAAGCGGTAGGTAGGTAATGTGCTTAGCTAATTCTTTTGTCAAAAAAGAATGTTTTACATTGTTCGGGTCCATAACCTTTTACCATACTTTAGAGTACCACTGTCCAATCTAATTCAAAGAAAATGTAGTGTAATCTTTTCGACCGTCATATTCTTCCAGTCGAGAAAACCATAATAGACATATGACCAATATTTCAGCCCGAAAACCAAATCATTGAATTTTACTATTCTTGGCGTAGCGTAGGCGTAGGTTAGGTACAAACAAAGTAAGGACGTTGCGGACATCCATATCCGAATCCGCAAAAAAATTATGCCGAGGTTATGTGGAGGAGATTTTTTTTAATCCTTCGCGCTACCTATTACAACTGAGCGATTTTACAATTTAGTTTAGTGGCGCGGGATTCATTTAAGTACAACGCCGCTACTGAGTGGAATCGATTGATTTTTTATTCGCCTTAGAACGTTGTCATAATGAACATAATAAAGATTTCCTTTGTCAAGCAATGCAATATCAATATCACTACAACGTTTACTGTTAATAAGTTTTATTGTGGATCAGGAAATTCAGGTATCAATAGGCATATGTACTGGGTTAAAAACATATTGTTCTAATTAGTCCGTTAGTTACTTAGTTATATTATGAAAAAATATGAGATAAGTATTTTTGGGTTTATCAAATAACAAAGGTATAGATCACCAAACTTCCGGAATGAGGGCTAGTGACGTCATGCCGTGGTATGAATTATACCACGTAGTGACGTCACACAAAGCCTTGAGAGCCTTTTTGATTAATCTATCTGAAGAATTAGTTTTTTTTTAATGACTACTCAATTAATACACAGCTAAATTATATCAGGCTCTGTGGATTGTGTATAAAGTAATGTTAGTTCAGTAAATGTACAATATAAAATGTACAGTCGAGTTCATTAATACATGAGCAAAACTGAGGGTCCAAAAATATCTGTAAACCTTTGACATTGACAGTAAGGTGCAAAAGTTTACATATTTGGCATTTGTCTGCTCATATATTTATGAACTTGACTGTACCTCCCACTGCAACACTTGATAATCTTATCATGCAGAGTGCGCGGTTTCACGCTCCATCAATGTGGTTTTATCATATGGGATAAAGTAAACAAATATGAAAAATGTAATATTTTATTGTACTTCCATCAAATTGTACATAACTAATATCATTCGAAATTATTATGCTAGTTATGAATTACCTACTCATTTAGGTGTTTCCGTACAAAGCAAATTAGATAAGACAAGTGTTTCATAATGCCTAAGTAGTTAATTGCAATTTTATCAATTCACAAATTCCTGACTTTAGACAAATAATTTATAACAAAAAATAAACTTAACACATATTTTGTAGAATATTGTGAAATATTTCACCAAATGAATCACAATGAAGATACTATTTTCAGAGAATATACATGAGATAATAAGACTTGTTATTAAAAATACATTTTCAACAAAAGAAAAAACGGTGTTCCATTAGCTTTTCTAGCTGCTGACACAACCATGAAGTAAACAGCAGTTTATTGCTTCTTCTTCCTAGGACGGAAGCAGCAGACATTACTGGTGTCCAGCATGTTATAGTTGGCTTCTCCTTTGGTCTTGGACTCCGCGAATTTAGCGTGGGTTTCCGCTGAGAGGTAGTACTGCTTCACAGCCGGAACATTCTTCATTGCATCTATGTAGTTCACCTATGAGAAGATGGAAAATGTAAAAATGTACATGAATTAAAGAGTGTTCTCTGCACATCTGATGGATGACAGCACAAATGGTACACGTTTTTTTACAGTTGAAAAGTATATATTTTGCTATCTATGCCTTTATTTAACTGAAGCAATACACCTTTACAACAAGTAGAAGTGAAAAAAAATAGGGTGGGTGGATAATTTTGGCACCAAGTATATTAAGATGCTGGTTTTTAGTTGATAAACTTAATGAAAGCACACATAGTTTACTGTACATGTGGTACCCAAGTTGAAAAACGGAAAGCAGCTTTAATTCACATGCCACTTTCAAAACAGGGACTCAACTACAAGTTCTATCAAAACAACTCACCAAGCGCTCATATTTAGTCTTCTCTATAGCCATTTCTGGTTTCCCAAGAAGAGGTAGCGATTCAAAGCGCTCCAACTGGGGCCAGATGGTGTAGTCCACCAAACCCGGCTCATCACTGTGGAGGAACTTTGTACCGCGAGACTCAAGTTCCTTTTGAACAAGTTCTAAGCCCTTGTGGTAGGCTTCCAAGTGAGAAGGCAAGAAACCGTCAGGGTTGAAAGCAGCGGTGTAATAAGCTGCATTAGCCTGTAATAAAAGTGATTGATTGGATGTCCATTCCCATAAAAAAAAAGTTTGTGTATGGTAATTAAAAAACAGTGAACTGTAGGATAATGATGTTATTTCTTACACCCATGAACAATTCGACAAACACTTTGTCCTGTGCCCTGCGGAGGGGGTCTGCAGATTGCAGAGGCACTTCTGGATACTTCTCATCCAAATATGTGTTTATGATAGCGCTGTCAAATATAGCTTTGCCTTGTTCATACTCCAAAGCTGGGACAGATCCTAAAAAAAATAATAGCCTTTGCTGATGACTTCAGAAACAATGACAAGCAAAAAATTCATTGAAATAATTCAACTCCTTTGACTCCTTTGACATTGTTTATATACATTATTTATAAAACTTACTTCTGTAATTCACATTCACAGATATTTAAACAAAATTAATGGCTAGTTACATTATACCAATCAAAATTTATTCATATTATACACTACAAAAGAGGTGGCACCAAACAAATAGGAAAAAGATAAGACTTAACAATGTATAATATCATGAGGAAAATAAAACAAAAATTAAAATTTCGTTAATAATTTACCCTTGGGGTTGAACTCCAAGATCCATTCCGGTTTGCTGTCCAGGTTGATGAAGACCAGATCATATGGCACACTCTTGGCATTTAGAACCAATACACTCCGCTCAGCATAAGGGCAGAACCTCATGGCAAAAAGACGAAGTTTTTCACCAAATGGTGGCAGAGCATCACCTAAGGAAAAATATTTTTGTAAATGACACTTTCCTTAAAGCTCAATAACTTAAATATTTATTCTATAAGTAAGTTGGTACATTGGTATAAATTGAATAAAAGTGGCTTACCAGCTGCTAAATGTTTTTCTGACATCTTGGATAAAAACTTCAGTTAAAGTCTGAAAAAATATAAGTACCATAAGATTCTTGTCAATAAAATAAAAACCTGCTTTACCTACTTTTTTCTTTTTTTTACTGTCAACCGGACAATAGTAAGTTCAACCCGTCCAATAAGATTCTGCTTAGAAAGAACTTAATTAATAATTTGCGTGATTATGATTGACAAACCGCGCATGATAGCAAATTGAGTAGCGAACAACTAGCATAAAAAGATTAACAATACTAGCAAAGAAAAGTAAGTTAACTATAGATATGACGCCGATTGGTAATTTGACGCCAAATATACAATCAATTATGTTTTACAAAGTATTATATTGACCAGCATAATAATACACTCTTACCTGGCAGAAGCTCTGGACAAATCAAACTGGTCTGAAAACTACAAAGCAACCCCGTTTTATAAACGAACAAGTGCCGTGTCGTGTGCCGAGCCGAATGAATGCCGAAAAAATAGAATGACAATGACACATCTGACTAACGTCACGTTATTATTATTGGTCTTCATTGCAGGCAAAGGAAACAAAGCCCATACAGCCTCGTCTGTTTAAATACGGCGGTCGAAACCACGTGTGAGTTTCTTAAGACATCGGAAAGTTGTTATGTTACGATAAATTTAAATTCGTAAAAGACGAGGACACAAATTGCACATTGTTGACCAAAGACACCTCCAACCCAATAAACTACAAAACCATCACTTATTGTAATGAGCTATACTAGAGACCTTTAGGTACTTAAAAGATGGTAAACAATCTTGACGTGTCTTTTTATTAAAACGTACACTTTATAAATCAAAATCTTTACATTTTACAATTTAGGTATGAAAAAAACATTTACTTTCATTATTGAATTGTATAGTGTAACGATTTTCATTTTTAGACTGTGTATTTCAATAAAAAGACATTTCAAGATTGTTTACCATCTTTTAAGTACCTAAAGGTCTAAAGTATAGACTCTGTTTATTTTAAGATTTTAAATTCAACGGATAAATTTTGAATTTTTCTGTGGAATCCGAAGGTAACGCCTGAAAATGATTAATGGAATAACACTTATTACAGTTTGCGGCGATCCCTTGGGGTTGCTTACAAGTAATGTATTATGCTTATTTTTTATATTGCCCCGTGTTGTGCCGGGTTAGAATAGCACCTCCCCCTTTCTTCCCGTGGGTGTCGTAAGAGTCGACTCTGGGAAAGGGTTAGTCAGTGTATTGTAGGCGATGGGCTAGCAACCTGTCACTGCGATATCACGTTTAACCATCTGGTTACCCTGAAATTGCTAAACGTGGCACTGGATTTTTGAATTCATGTGCTCTGCCTACCCCTCTTGGGAATACAGGCGTGACAATATGTATGTATGTATGCTTATTTTTTATCGTTGAAATTCAAATCTTAAAATAACCAGACTGTAAGAAGAGAGCGGTGGCGTACAGTGCGCGATTGGCAGCAGCAGCCGCGGCTCCTAGATGAAGGGGTACGAATTAGCCCGAAACATGTCAAGCTAAACTCGATTTAAAAAAACCTGAGTTATCCGTTTATTATTCAACATGAGTGAGTCTCACGGTAGTTTAATGTTCAGAGTGTATACTGACTGTTGTACATTTAAAAAAATAATAGAATACGAAGACTTTTTTCGAAAGATTAGAGTTAGCGAGGTCGGATTAATTATTTACATCAGACGTGTTATTTGTACAGTTGTATGGTGGATTGATCCATTAAATGTGTGTAGGTAAACCCTGACAACATACTATTTGGCCCTCGCCATGTTGCATATTTTATATTACAAAGCTCTGATTCTATTGCATACGTCATCTAAAGTCAGCATGGTGTGTATTGGGTTTGTGTTGATATTTGAATAATACCAAAACATTGTTTACAGAGAATCAGAGCTTTGTAATATAAAATACGCAACATGGCGAGAGCCAAATAGTAAGTTGTCAGACTTTGGCGCTGCGCAGACGACAGACTTTTGTGCGATCGAGTCTGCGGAGCAATAAAATCTCTGAATGGCGCGCAGATAGTTTCCATTCAGAGTTTTTATTGCTCCGCAGACTCGGTCGCACAAAAGTCTGTCGTCTGCGCTGCCCCTTTACCTAGATAAAAGCATTATGGCTGACTATGACTATGACTAACCTGCCAGGGTTCCTATACCAAATTGTGATTATATGTACTTGGATTTTGCCGAATAAATTTATATGAATACGAATACTTGGAGGATTTCAGAAACGCTTCCCTCATCTTATGAAAAACTTTACAAAAATTGATTTACTTTAAACAACGACAGTTAAAATACTTGGATTATCACGCGACAAGTTCTTAACAAAAACAGGTACTATTAAAAACACACTTTTAAAAATCCATTTATTTCATTGGTACTAGGTATATGTTTTACATCTCAAATTAATAATCATGTCATTTCACTCATCTGGGTTAACAATAAACATACAAGCAAATTAAGTACAATTAACATCAGGTTTAAATAATCCAACAACCGAATTTTTAATGAGATTCGTGATTTTATCACTTTCGAATAAATAACATCTTTTTAGATAATAAAGGTCATTAACGACCAGTAAATGTCCCTTTTGTGACACAATTATATTTCATCTAATCCATTGCCTATATACAATTAATCGTGCAAACCGGCATCCAAATATGAGAAATTCCAAACAAAAATTGCATAATTTAAAATTGGATTGTTATCGGCTCATTAGTCAGACGAAGGAGACGCAGGCGACATCCCAGCGGAAAAACCCGAAGGTAAAAGGTCTGGTGACTGGATCTATCTATATCTATCTATGTTAGGCACTTGGCTTACAGTGAATATCTAACTAAACGAACAACAATCATTGTAAATTATGTAAAAAGAGATGATTACACTTACGAATTAAACTTGGTTCTTAAAATAACACTAGCCGAAAAATAAGTACACAACGCCATTAACTCTTTCTTAGCATTAAATAAAAAAGGAAAACACATTACTTGTTTAATTACATAATTACATCATTTTGTTTGGGCACATTTTATTTTACATGAAAGGTTTCTATCTTATTGCACTACGTTTGTACTATTCTAAACTAAAAACAAATAGCGTAAAAAAACAATGGTGTATAAAATGTAATAATTCAAAATAACAAGTCTGACTACGGAAATCAACTTTACAAGTGGAATGCATTCACATCAAAAGAGATTACAAAAAGAATAATTTTGGAAGACAGTGAAATAATAACAAATTACTATTGAATATCGAGCTCCGAAAGAATTGTTTGTTTGTCTATTTTTGAGTGTTTCATTTTTTTGTTTCATTAATTGTTATTCATTTATAAAACAGCTAGAACAGTTTGGCTTGTTTTTTATGTTACATCTACTAGATAATAATAATTTTGTTAAGAGCGTGCAAACAAAATTCGGTGATTTTGATGTTTTTCAAATGCTTTAGAAAGCTATAAATCCTTAAGTTTTTAAAGAAAAACTACTGTAACATATAAATAAACTCTTTTTCTAGGGATTAACGGAAAAAAATATTTTATTAGCAACACAGATTTCTTTTACTTAGCCAATTTGTTGAAGGGTTTTCACAAAAATACGCGTCAGAGCTCTCTTTCACTTGAAAATTTTCCATTAAAATTTACCATAAACGATAAAAAATTGTTATTATCTGATAGACAATATAGTCTACTGGGGATTAACGGATTAACATGAATCAAATTATTGGTTTTTATTATTCAAATATCATTTTACATAATTTCAAAGTTGAACCATTACTTTATTTTTTTTCTCATTGATTTTAATGTAATTACAAATGAAACAATTTTATTGTAAATTTACAGAATATGTTTAGTCTAACCATATTTTTTTCATGGCTAAATATGAGTTAATTTACATTTAACGATTTTTTAAACATTGGTCCAAAACCACTAAGGTCAGGTGGGGGAAGAGAAACGCAGGGATAAGAGGGCTCTACAGACCATAATCACTCGTAACTCGACGAGTTATGGTCTGTGGTGCCTCTTACCCCTGCCCTGCCCCTGAATTTCTCTTCCCCCACCTGATTTTATATTACGTTCGTAAAAAATGTGTGCGCCCTCTTAACTATATGTTTGATTAGAGATGATAGGATTTGGTTTTTTAACCCTTTACGTTGGATAGTATAACATCAATATAATATAACGTTAATTCGATTTTTGAATAACAGCAACAATGTAATGTTATATCCCTCTAAATCTGTTTACTACTTAAGAAATTATCAGGCGTGTTTCCAACAAAGACGTTAGCATTAATCTTCACATAACTAAAGTCATTTTTTAATCTAGGATGCTAAATTGACAAGTGTTGAAATGCAAATGTTAAATGCTCAAATAATGATACCATATTTTATTGTTTAACGGTGCTCTCGAAACAATCGATTTTCGCACCATTGATAAGCTGTTTGGCCATGTTATATTAGAAGAAAATATATTACTATCGTAATGCATCAAATTAACGTTCATTAGAAAATTTCATAGGATAACTTACCTAAAAAAATCTGTATAAATTAATCGTTAACTTCCGGTAGTGGAGGCACATCACTATTGTTGTATTGCAAAAAACAGGCAACACCAGCAATGTCATTTTAATATTCGAATAAAAAAATAGACAAGTGGACACCACAAGCTTAACCAAGCCCTGCCAACGCTAATTCAAAAACTAAAAAACTTAACAGCTTTGACCTTTTTTGGCGAAACAGTGCGCCTAACCATTTCTTCGATGTTTCGAAAATTATAGTATAGTCAAACTAATTGATTCCTGACCCACCGTAGAACGCTGTCAAAATAAATGTAATAATAATAATAATGATTAGCTTTGCCAAGCAATGCAATGTCATTATGAGGTATACTGTAAACAGGTTTTATAGTGGGCCAGGAATCAATTGGGCATAAGGACACACCTTAACTAAAGAATACAGTGTAGTAAAAATCATTACAATTATTCAAGTAGAAAATGATTCGTCTTTTAGAAATCTCCAATTGGCGTATTAGCCCCTTAAGGGACCGAGTACAGCTAAACGGAATATTTTTAAAGGCGTATTATTTGGTATTGATTTTTCTACACAATACTCTTCAGGTTATGTGATTGTGCTGTGTACCCTTTACGAGGTCTCGCCGGCAGAGCGTACATAAACTGGGGAGTGGACTTTAAGTTAGCAGGAAAGGGTTGCTCCACTACGTTTTTTTCTTGAAATTGTTGGGCAGGTTAACGTTAGCCTTGTTTTGCAGCATGAGCGAGACGCGGCGGCCGACGGCCTGCGCCGCGAGCAAGTTGGAAGCGCGGGGCTCCTACTAGTCCGTAGCCCTTCATCTAGTCTCCAAACACGTACTGAGTTTCCTCTGTTCGAGCGATAAATATCATTACCTAAACTGCGGAGTGGACCTTAACTTGATAGCATTGCCGTTGAATCTGAAATGATTAGGTACTCTACTACGTTTTTTTCTTAAAAATGTTGGGCAGGTTAACGTTGGCCTTGTTCTGCAGCATGAGCGAGACGCGGCGGCCGACGGCCTGCGCCGCCAGCAGGTTGGAGGCGCGCGGGGGCTCCGGCGGCGGCTCGGCCGCGCGCCCGCCCGCGTTGTGGAGCAAGACTTCCACCGCCGGCCTGTATTGTGCGAAGGCGGGCGCTTGCACGATCTCTTCTAGCTTTCTGTAAAGGAAATTTGAGTTTTTTTTTATATGTTAGAGATGGCTTTTTAGTAAATGGTTGGAATTGTGTAGTATAAAGTTCGGACAAAGTTCACGAGCGAAGTGTTGTTGCAGCAAATCGTAGTACTTAATCGCAACATCGCTTCGCTTCTAGTGCTTCCCGTTGTAAGTGCGTTTTACGATACGCGTAGTACTTTACAACGCTGTGTGTACAGGGCCTATAAATCTAAAAAAACTCAGCGCCGCCACGCACTCCGGCCCGCGCCGCGCTACAGTATGCGTGTGCACTGACCTGAGCGCCGGCTGCAGCGCGGGGTGCGCGCGCGCGTGGTGCGCACACAGCTGCAGCCCCGGCGTCAGCGCCGCCACGCACTCCGGCGCCGCGCCGCCGCGCCCGCACAGCGCGCATAGCAGCGACACGGCTGCAAACATACAAACAAATTTATAGTCGTCTACAAACATATCACAGTAGATAGACTAAAAGTCTACAGCTAACGGAAACTGTAAGTGTCGTTTAAACTGCCACCATACATACCTCTCTCGGAGACGGCGGCGTTCTCAGCAGTGGGCAGCACCAGCAGCGCCAGGGCCTCGGCGGCGCGGGCCAGCTCGCGCGCGCTGAGCCCGCGGCCGCCCGCCAGCAAGCCCTCGACGGGCGGCCAGCACTGCGCCGCCGCCGCCAAGCCCCGCGTGAGGCAGGCGCGCGTCACGCTGCCCCAACTCGTGATGGCTGCTTCGCGGACGGTCCTGGAGATATGATTATTTCTTGGATTTTTTCTTCGCATTGGACTTTTCTTAAGACTTTACTATGCTACCGATATCGAAACTTGTATACCTTGATCAAATAAACCTGGATCAGTTTCATAGTTAGTTTGGGAATTATACTGTCTAAGGCTCTAAGGCAAGACTGGAAAAACTCTTGGCGCTTTTTTTCGAAATAAAAATCTATAATTTAAGGAAATGGTTGGCAACATTTTAGCAAGAGATATCTAGAGGATCAGTTGAGATTTAAATTCACGAATCAGTTTAATTAATTATTGTAAGTACCTACTCTAATTGCAGCGAAATTTTCTTTAATGTGATGTTTTTTTGGATGCGCTGAGGACTCTAAAAAGGCACATGGGAGTCTATTAACTAAAATAAAAATTTACATTTCAATTCTTTAAAGAAGCTATTTTTAAAACGCGAATATCATAAAGTTTGTTTCTCTACTGTGAAACCACCATTTGAGCAACGAAGGTACTCACGCGTCATCGTCGTGCAGCAGCGATATGACAGTGGGCAGGAGTTGGCGTTCTATGCAACCCTCGTCAACTTCCCCCACACTGGCCAGTTCACTCAGGAGCGAACAGATGTACGCGCGGATGCCCGCGCCGCTACTGCTCTCGCAACTGCTTGCTGCGACTAAAAAAAAAAAAAGAAAAAAAAAACTAGTGTTGCCAACTGCTAGCTCTACCCAATCGATAACATGCGTACATAACGCCTGTATTCACAAATGGGGTAGGCATACGAAATGCTACGTAGAAACAATCTGTGACTATTTCAATAACTTTGAATATTTAAAAAAAATTGTATGAATATAGGTATGTTCCATTATCAATTTTATACAGGGTGAAAATGAAATCCGTAACGAAAAAAATTCCTGATACTCAGAATCACTAACACAATACGATGGTAAAATAAAAAAACCACTTTTTTTTCTTTTTTTTTTCATCGGGAAATTCCCAAAAAAATATTGATTGTGGGCATACTACAAGCCGCGGTGTAACTGTTTACGTTTGTTTAAATTCAATTTTAAAGAAGGGTAGTTTTGCACTTGCCACAATCGAGTTCGTCGACCCTAAAGCAACCGAAGAGGGTAGGTATGAAAAATTCAGTCGCGAGCGGGTGGTCGAAGCGTGTGGTTCCCTACTCACCCCGTTCGTACGATACATAAGCGCGAATTGTGCGAGTGACAATGTCGTTAGAATTTTCGAATCGCAAGTACTATGAAATGGTGCGAGTGTACATCCATAGCTGCAAAAATTTGGAGGCTACCTGTAGACGATATGGGGATGAAAGTGTACCTAGACTCCGAACTCAGGGACTTCGAGACCCGCGGTTTCTTTCGTGCGATGTACGCGAGTACTTGAACATTGTGTACGGTGACCCGTGGATAAGTCACGGTAAACCTGTGACCTCTTGTGATTTTTATCTTTGGGGCGAAATCAAGCGCCGTGTGTACATGGACGTACCACAAAATGTACAGAATCTTAAAGACAAGATTGTAAGTGCATTTTCCGAAGTGAAAAGTGATACTAAAGTGTTAAGAAGAGTGAATGAAAACATGTTGAAACGTGCATGACTCTTTGGAGAAAATGGATTCCATTTTGAACGGTTATTTAAGGTAGGTACACTAAATTTAGTTTCGATTAGTAGGATAGGGTTGAGTTTTTATTATTCTTGTACATAAGTTGATTCCAATTCTTTAACTACGCCTGAATGCCAAATTTATGCAGACTCAATTTTTATTTTAATCCACCTTTCCTAACCTACAAGTTTTCAAGTAACTGATTTTTATAAAACTTCTGCATTTGGACGGCCTAAGCCCTTAAAAGTAGGAAGGAAAAATTGCAACTTAAGTTAAAAATAAAAAATGTAGGTACTGAATAAGTCGTATTATTTTTCGCAAGGAATTGAAAGCGCGCTAAGTAAGTACCTACGAGTCGCGAGTGTCTGAGCTGAGCGGTGGACGCGCGGTGTCCATAATGTTAGCACTTTTTAGGAAAACTTTGGTGATTCATAATTTCTTATTTTCAAAAGAAAATGAGAAACTACTCAAATTATATTTTTAAGTTTTACTAACAAACAGGTACGTAAAATTTCGTTACGGATTCCATTATCACCCTGTATACAGGGTGCCCGTGAGGAAAGGGAATAACTGAAACAGCGTATTCCTGAGGTCGTAAAGAGTAATAAATGTTATATGCAACTAGGTCGAATTATCCCTTTTTAATTTCTTAATATTTGCTTCTCCAGCATAAAACTGCCTTAGGACGAGCTGGCAACGCATTATTTGCTATCTCTTTTTATTTTCATAAGAGGCTATGTCATAAAAACTTTTTCAGGCATAGATTAAGCAAAACCGGATTAAAATCCTTCTTTCATAGAAATCTTTAGAAGTTAGTAGGTATCACGTATCATTATTATTTATTATTTGTGGTCCGAATGATTTTCTTATTTACGGTAACAAACAGTTCTGATCTGACAGTAGACACGTCTACAATGGTAGTGACAGTGACATTGTTCAACTAGAATTGACTTAAACAGTAAATTTAAATAGGTGTCGGTCTTGCAACGTCGCAATCATAAAGTTGTTTTGAACTGGTGATTTAATTACAAGTTCTTTACACAAAAATAACAAAATCTCTAAAACTAAGCATAACTCAGCGTTAATTATATAACATTTTAAACTCAAAATATAGTCAGGAATTAACTGGTTTAATCTTTCCCTTTCCTCACGGGCACCCTGTATTCTTTTGAAAACATTAATATGTATACGAGTGTGCCTGTAAAGGCGAAATTCGTAAAGAACCACAAGGTAATAACAAACATGTTCCTTCCAACGTTAATTATAGTAGTTTGAAATAACTTTTTGGATCACCTAGTACGAAAAATACGTAGGCAATCCACGCGATGATCAACACAAATTTAACATTTATCATAAATGGTTAGCCTTTATAATAATATTTGTTAATTTCTCTTAAGAGGAAATATGCCGGTCGAGGGAATTGAAAAATAGGTATTTGCTAAATATATTGCTGTCGCGCCGTGACCTGCCCAGACGACGTCGAGTGCGATAAGAACAACTACAGCTCGGACCAAAAATACCTATGAAAATTATTCAAAAACAACGTTTCGTAGTCCCCTGATTTCTTCTCCAAAACTTAACCGATTAAATATGTTTTTTCATTAAATGTTTAAAAAATGTCATAACTGTGTATATATGTTCTTACCTATATTTTGATACAATTGTGTTAAAATTGGTTTCTAGAGGTTTGAACACAACGGAAAAAACTTACCAATTTTTCATGTTTTTGAAGGTTAATATCTCCTTTAATAATTCAATAAAGAAAAAAAGGAAAACATAGGAACATGCTAATATTATCATTAGATTGTTGATGTAAAAAATCTTTGTTCTACGGGTAATATCCAGCGAGGAATCAGGGGACTACGTTTCCATACAAAATATGACCGCTCCATTTCCTCTTAATATCAAGATACTTACATTCTCTTAGATGTTGCAAGTAGGATTCTAATAATAACGTCCTGTGCGTCGCCGCCCACTTCAATGGAATAGAGAACATTTTTACAGGTAGTCCTCTGATACTACTGTATACTATCCACCTGGAAATAGTAGTTTATTTTAAGTTTGTCTATGATCTATGAGAAGCAAGCAATACTTATGTTCGTGCATTTTCCGTAACAGGAAATAGTGAAAGCGTTGGCTCAATTACGTATTACAGTCGAGTTCTCAAATTTCAATATTAAATCGTTCAAAACATTTATTCACAGACCTCCGCAAATAGCATTAGAACCGTGTCATAATCAGTATTTCAAAAAACTTCAATAAAAAAATACAATTCTCAGAAACTTTTTATCATATCTAAAGAATTGGGGTCCTTTTTTAGCGCTATTATTGTGGAAATTAACATACGATCGTCACTCAACTTTTGAAAGATGCTTTTATATTTTGACACACAAAATTTACTTCATATATAACTTACTTCTGCAAAAACTCGGCATGTTGTACTGTATCGCCTAAAGTAGGTAATATCGTTACTAAATACACGCCAACAACCACAGTATTGTCCACATTAACACTATGGAGCTTCTCCATTTTCTGCTCCAAATCGGTTATGGTGTCCAAAAACATAGGCATCAGTATTTTCAAGGTGAATTGGACACCGAAATTGTCTACGTAACTATTAAATAGAGAGATCACGAGCTCGTACATTGTCGGGTTGTTCAACACTTTACTGCTCGTTGCCATTCCTAGAATTTGTTTTACTCTGGAAATAAAATTGTTGCAGAATTAGTGGTTAGCGAATGTCAGAGGACACGTAAAATGTCAAACCTTCGTTACACAGGCGCGGAACGATTGCGTGGCGTGCTCTTAGCGGGTCCGTAGCGCAAGATCGCAACGCCCCGCGGCTGTGTTACGAGGTTTAAATAAGCATGTTGCAGCTAAGTTTACAGTAAGTTTGTAAATATAATTCCCAAAAGCTTTCAAAAATTATTCAGACGATACAATATCGATACAGCATGTAAGATCTAAGTAGCAGAAATTACTTTTGCACCTTTTTTTTAAATAGGTATGCGTAAAATAACTTACAAGTCTATAAACCAGTTCAGCTCCGGCCATCTCACATCTGGCTTTCCTAGGAGCAAACTATTCATCGCTACCAGCAAACTCTTGCCGTCCACAGCGTCCGTGAAATAACACTGCAAATCTACGAAGGCATCCTGTTCGTTTTCCAGCGTCACGTCTTGCAGCATCTCCGTATCACAGTGGTTCGGGGTAACGTCTCTGACGGCCTGTACATTCACTACGTAGGCCAGCTTGGAAAGAACTAGAACCCTCATTACTTCTAAATATAATATAACACTCTTCGATTCACTGTCTCTGCTGGCTTTTAGCAGATTCGATAGGATCCGGCTGCTGAATTCTGTTGAGAATTTACCTGTACAAGAAATTTTTAGATGTAGAAAAAGTTTTATCTTGCAATACTCTATTCTACTACTTAGAAACATCAAATTATCATGATAATAAACACGGAATAAATAGTAATACACACTAGACAGTGCATTACCCGCTTACATTATTATGTGAAAAAAGATCTTACACTACGTCGATTTGCATCCAAATTTTGGTAGCCACGTACCTGCGATTAAAGCGCTTCTCGCCAACAAAGGAACGAAGATCCTAACACTATCTTTAACATTCTTCTCCACGGGGTCCTTTAAGAAACTAAACATGAGATTCTCCAGCTGCGCGTACTTATGTTCAGCGACTGGGCATATCAAACACGCAGATTTCAGCCCATTGCCCCTTATCTCTGCTTCACTGGATTCGCACATGAGTATAACCAGGCTGAGGAGTAAGGATGTGCAGAGCTCTATGGGCACGTAGGGGGCTATGGCCACGCATATTTGGCTGGCTAATGTGCGCCGTTCGGTGGAACGGGAGGCGAGGAGCTCCGCTATTGAGGATAGGACTTCGCCGCTGCCGCCCCATTTGACTACGAGGCATGATGCTGCAAAGAAAGGGTTGATGGGTTACAGCTTGGATAGGCGAGTTTTCTTAGTAGGTTTTTTTGAGATATTTCATCAGTCAACTACGAATAGATTCGACTCTGGGTAATTACGGCACGTCTACTTTTAGACCGGCTGTATTACAAACTTCGGGAAGGAACCACTAGTTAAGTTAATGTTAAGTTATATATTCCCAATAAAAAGAAATTCTACTGAGAATGAAAGGCACAATCGATTACAATAGCGTCAAAAATGTCTCACAGAAGATAAAAGTTTTGTGACGATATGTCCGACAGGATCTGCCCACGACACTGTGTCACGACACGATACCTTCACAGATGGCGCGCGCGTCGGCGGGCTCGGGCCGCTTGACGAGCGCGAGCAGCGCGTGCAGAGTGCGCGCGCGCCGCGCGTCGCCCGGCGGCAGGAGCGCCGCGCTCGCCGCTAGTAGCGCCGCAGCTTCGCTGCGACGAGCCACTAGCGTGTGCGGCAGGATCTGCCCATGACACGATATGAAGTTTTTTGAAAAGTGTTGATCGATATTTTAAAACCACTGTTGTAGGTGTACCTACAACAGTTAGGTGTCTAAGCGGAGTCTAGGTTTAGTAAACGTACCTATACAGAACGCTAACTTTATTTCTTTAGGTCTTTAAAACGATATTTTTAGGGTGCCTCCGTAACCAAAGGGCCCCAGACTGTATCAGTCAAAATCATCAGAAATTATGCATTTCTGTTGCTTTTTGTTATGTACCTAAACAAATAAGATATTACTCTGAGTCATTTAAAAAGAAAGCTGGAAGAAAGTGAAGGGGTTGAGTTTGGGCTTAGGTATAACACAAAGCTAATCGCAACACAAAGATCGACTGACGAAGCAATACCACGCAGCGGTAGAATTAGAAACGAAGCGTAACCCTTTCAGTGAAAATAATCCCCTTCGTTTATGAGCTACAGATCCACAACATACCTTAGGTAAAGTGTCGGCGACTAAAGTCAGAAGGCCCGGCAACGTGACCGGCTTGTCGCTGTTGACCAGCTCGGCCAGCAGCTCGTTGTTCAGCGGCTCGTTGAGGCAGAGCGTCTCGCTGCACCAGTTTATGATGGACAGCTTCAACGTGTTTGGCAAACCGCTGGAAGAAACGTTTTATGTTATCTACCATTTAGAGAACACAACTGTGATTTTTTTTTATCTAATTGTTAAGTAGATAAAGGCAAATCCTGTACAGTATTACCAAACAAAGAATGCTCCGCGATGTACCTGCGTAATAGATCAGTTTTGTGGCGCGGGAAACTTCGATCTACCAATAATAAAAGAGATTTTTTCGCGCGCTGAACACTTGCGTTGTGATTGGTTATTGATTGAAGTCTCAGATAGATGACTCATCACAGATGTCTAGCACCCCAGCGCCAAATGCGTCGAGTAGCCGAACTAAAGTGTGTGCATAGCAAGCAAAATTGTGCCCAGAACGTTTGTAAATAAAGTTCAATATAGGTAAATTACTCGTTCGACTACTTTCGGATATCGTTCTGCGCTTCTCGGCGCAGACGGTAACAGCCGATGTGACTTATTTTCTTGGGAATATTGTAACTATACCCTGATTTTATGGAGAGGTATAGGTAGTTTTAGTTAGGGATATTTTAATTTTATTGTTTTTAAGAACCATTTGTTTCACGTATTTCAAGTATTATTTTCATTGTACATGAATTATTTTATTATACAGGGTGGCCGGAAATTAGCCGTAAATATCTTAACCAATGGTCGGGTATGCGCGTCTGAAAATCCCTGTCAAATATTTCCTACAAATTTTTCATGGCATTTCAGGTCAGTGCGCCCTGTGTTATAATCAGTGATCGGATTTAGGGTGCAATTTCCCGGGGTTTAAGTCCATAATATTAAGATGGATATGACTTACAACCCCGCGACTTTTTTTGTTATTTTATTTTTAAATTAAATTGTATCTAATATATTCTTGTTTGTTTCACTTGTTTCAAGAAATAGTAAGTCGTTTATGTATACAAAGGATTTCTGTTGATAGGCGTTGTAAAATGTGTTTTTAATGTACATACATTGATTATGTACATGTAAAATAAATGACCTTCTTATAGCAATTTCATTTCGTTTATTTAGTGTAACCCTCCAAAAACTTATTATTTGCAAAAGCCTATTATCCAAAATCCCGGGAATCCCGAGGCACATCCACAATAAGCATAATGTTTGAGGTCGTTCATCCCAAATTGTATCCTAGATCCGATCACTGGTTATAATTTATATCTACCCACCTTACGGCCCGAACGCAACTCCCATTGGCCGGCACGTACCATGCGCGCTACGCGGTTGACTAGCCGGAGTACAAAAGAAAAATGATCGGGTAAACGTGTCTAAAAACCCCTGATAACTTTTTTCCCGGAATTTTCATGTAAAAAAAAGTACGAAAATCTGAAAATATTCCCTAGTCCTTTGTACTTCGGCTTTTAGTCAACCGCGTAGCATCGCAATGTCGAACGACTGCAGGTGCGTACGCGAGGAGTCATGGCACTTGCGTACGGGTCGTAAGGAAGGTAAAACACAGGCGCAATGACCTGAAAAGCGATGAAGTTTGTATCCCACATGGTCAATTTTTCAGGATAGGTACCCGACGACTGGTTAAAATATTTACGGTCAATTTCCGCCCATGTGTATAGATTACCTACTGCATGGGCGTAGCCAGGG
>BHDV01001965.1:0-31743 GCA_005406045.1 Adoxophyes honmai | reverse complement strand
TTGTGTCCGACTCGCACTTGGCCGATTTTTTTTCGTCAACCCAAAAACTGAATCATGGCTACGCCCGTGACCTACTGTAATACTGAAGGTAAATAATCCCTGATATCAAATAACTCTGCAACAAAAAAATCTAAAGTATAAAATTATAATCGACGACGACGTCATCAGGAAGCAATGTTAAAACATTTTTTTTATCAGTATCTCCTATAAAAGGTACTGATAAAATCTATGCAGACTACAAGAGCTGATACGAAATAGATGACGCGAGTTTTTCGTGACAAGCCAAAACTGACTGATAAATTGACATCAACATAAGCATCCTGTGTGGTGACGGGATAGAATAAAACCCCTCCATTTCTTCCGTGGTTGTCGCAAGAGCCGATTAAGTCCATATGTTAAGTTAATTTTAAAGTAGACAGTCATCATAAGACGAGTTTTTTATGGCTATATCTACATACCCTAACAGGGTCCTTGTATATTATGTTTACACTTATGTACTTGATTGTCTAATAAAGATTACTGATTACTGATTAAGGTATATTTTAGGTGATAATCAGTCACCTGCCAACTTAAAACCTAAATAATTTTAAACAAAAAAAACCGACTTCAAATTAGCAATATTTTGAAAGTATTCTGTTTACTGAATGTAAATTCTTGATTTCATCAACAAATTACCGAAAACGCCGTACACCTCCATATAAAATTTGAAGAGTTCCCTCGATTTCTCCAAGATTCCATCATCAGATCCTGGTTTCGTGCCAATGGGACCAATTTCGAGTTATACCCTTTCGATTAAAAAAAAAATTTGAAAATCGGTTCACGGGTCTCCGAGATATCGAGTATAAACAAAAAAAAAATTTAAGTCGAATTGAAAACCTCCTCCTTTTTTTGAAGTCGTTTAAAAAAACCGCTACAGTGTCTACGGAACGTGAAATAGTCATGGTTTCGTCTACATAGTGTTTCAGGTGCTTTGCCTACCCCACTTGGGAATACAGGCGTGGTGCACGCCCTTTCCACTTACCTGTCTATCCACATCTCCTTGCTACAGGTCTCTATGGTATTATACTCGTAGTGCACTCTCGTCCACTCGCCGGCGTCGTTTATGCTCAGCGTCTCGTCTAGCGTGGTCACGCTTCCGTGCCGCGTCGGGGAGCCGCGAGCACTGTTGTCGCCGAGCAACGCCGGGTCGTAGGAACTAGTGTTGGAGCCTTCTTTCCTCATTCTGTAATGGGGTTACATTATCAGAAAAACTTAACTACGAGTAGTGTCCGACCGAAGGTACAATTTTGGCCGAAGCCGAAGCCGAAGCCGATTAATCGGCTTTCATGAAAACCTTCGGCCGAAGCCGAAGCCGAAGCCGAAGGTGTGTTGACCCAAAGAAATGAGAGAATTTGCTAATATAGTAAAAAAATAGCAGTATATTTGTCGCAGTTTTCGCTTCGAAATCAAGTGTGTTTATGTTGTTATGTTACGTGTTGTCAGTTATTTATAAGATTAACTGCAAGCAGTGCGATCGGGTCGGCGAAACGCTGTTCTGGTAAGCGCTGCGCACTATCCGTCTCGCTCTGGCATCGTTCGTTCAATTTCAAGTCACAATTTGCAAACCTTCGGCTTCGGCCAAAGCTTCGGCCAAATTTTGGCCGAAGCCGAAGGTTTGGCCGAAGGTGGATTTTTTGGCCGAAGGTGGCCGAAGCCGAAGCCGAAGCCGAAGCTTCGGTCGGACACTAACTACGAGAGTCAATTTATTAACAAAAGAAAAACAACAATCACAAAATACAATATTCTGGGAACAAAGGTTGTGTATTCAATACTGCTTTTTAACCGACTTCAAAAAAAGGAGGAGGTTCTCAATTCGACCCAATTTTTTTTTTGTGTATGTTACCCGATATCTCGGAGACCCGTGAACCGATTTTCAAAATTTTTTTTTAATCGAAAGTATTCGAAAGGGTATAACTCGAAATTGGTCCCATTGGCACGAAACCAGGATCTGATGATGAAATCTTGGAGAAATCGAGGGAACTCTTCAAATTTTATATGGAGGTGGACGGCGTTTTCGGTAATTTGTTGATGAAATCAAGAATTTACATTCAGTAAACAGAATACTTTCAAAATATTGCTAATTTGAAGTCGTTTTTTTTTTGTTTAAAATTATTCAATTTAAATAAATGAATACTCCGGTTTTTTGACAGGTAAAATGTAGTCAGTATAAAATAGAAACTATATGTCTGTTATATTACAGAAGTTAAGACATGATAGCCAGAAGCACGAAAGAAAAAACAATAAAACGGTAAAGGAAGCACCCATCACAACAGAAGTTTCGATTCAACTATCGATCGACTAAAGCCTACAGCAGTTTGCAGAGCTCAGTGTAACATGCTTGTTATCGGAATGTCATTTCATTAGGGTGGAATTGTATCTTCTAGGTGACTTCTGTTCCAGTGTACTAGAGCTATGGTTCCAGAACTAGAACCAGTAGTAGAAGGATGTGTAAGATGGTTCAACCAAGAGTGGTTGTGATTTGTTGCGGATGGGTAGAGCTCTGTTTAGTGAGGTAAGTACCTAAGCTCAGTATGTGTATGTGAGAGGTCAGCGGTGGTTGGTTTTTGGTAAGGGTTGTTTCACACGTACCACAACCACACGACAACCACAATCACACCACAACCACAACACGTGGTCGGGCGCATATTTTGTATGTTTAATAAATAGTACGATTCACACGTACCACATTTTGCAGTCATCATCGACCGCGTGTGTAATACGACCACATCGCAACCACAACGCAACTGCTAGCGACAACTGCTTACATTCTGTAGGCACCACAACGCAACTGCAAAATGCAGCAGCGACACTATTCACACGTAACCACTGCTTGGCCGCATTTTAATGCTGCGACGTGGTGTGGTTGTGGTACGTGTGAAACAACCCTAAAAGGGCGAGATCGCCTCCAGTCTGTCAAATTGGAAGCGATACCATCCAAGCAAGGAAGTTAAAAAAACAATACGAGGAACAAGCATAGCTTTTCGTAACAGTGACAAAAGGCTAAAGAAGGTGACAAATGATTGATGACGGGTGACATCATGAACTGTTATGTATAAATGATTTAGAAAAGTCATTGTAATGATTCATGACATCATCATTATTGTAGGTATATAGGTAGTTATCGAAAAAAATATCAGCGGAAAAAGTATTAAAACTGGGTATCTGTGTCGAACAGGGGGCAGTATACTAGAGCGTGTTGCCGTGCTAAGCCACTGCTAAGCTACTGGTATAGTCTATCTCGCGCGCAACTCGGCGCGAGTCTTGTCGTGCTGAGCCGCTGATTTCTGTCAGAAATGAATAGCTTGCGAAAACTAAAATTAATTCCTAGGCTGGGTTCACAGCTGTCCGGGAGACCCAAACAGGCTGTTGCTACGGGCTGGAGGAGCGGGAGCACAAATGAGGAACTAGAGCATAGATTCACAGCGATGCGGAGCGGGTCCCGTCCGCATTAATCCGGGTCGCTGTGAAACGATGCTCTAGTTCCTTATTTGTGCTCCCGCTCCGGGCGCCCGTAGCAACCGCCCGTACGAGTCTCCCGGACAGCTGTGAACCCGGGTGTAACACCAGGAGGCTTAGCACGACAAGGCGCGAATCGAATCGCGGGCGAGATAGGCTATACCCGTTACTGTCTACCTAGAGACGTCAATAAATGACAGGTCTATAGTAGAGACTTTTAGGTAATTAAAAAAAGGTAAACAAAAGGGAGCTGTCAAAAGTCAACCCGACAAAGTCAAAAATCACGTAAGGTATGTGATGCTACATTAAATACGACACTTTCTATTTTAGTCGCATTAAATTGGGAATGTACTGCGACTAAAATAGAAAGTGTCGTATTTAATGGAACAACACGTACCCTGTCGACTCGCTCGTGTTGCCGAGCTAAGCTTGCAGAAACTAATCAAAAAAAGAGAAGGAGAGACTTGTTTCTTATTTGGCTCTGGAGACATGTCTATCAAGTACCTATTTTCGTACCTAAGTGTTTTTGTAGCTATCAGTAGGTGTTAATAAAAAATCTAATAGAGTCAATACAGCAAAGTCATTCAGTAAAAAAATGTCGGCAAGTACAGTCGAGTTCATTAATATAATATGTATGAGTAAAACTGAGGGTTCAAAAATATCTGTACACCTTTATGACATTGACAATAAGGTGCAAAAGTTTACATATTTGGCATTTGTCTGCTCATATATTTATGAACTCGACTGTACAGAAACAGCAACAGAATGAAGTTTACACAAACGCAAGTGTGGTTCCTAGCATGTTGCTTAAAGCATATTTCCTTAGTCGCCTTTTACGACTCACAGAGTAAAAAATAGGTAAACTCACACAACACTATTCTTTTCACTGTCAATCATTTCAAACTGCTCAGGAGTAGCGCTATGAGTAGAATTCCCACTTCCGTAATGGTTCTCTGTTGCTGTACAAGTTAAGGGTCTGGTCTCCCCAGGGTCCCTGGTCTGAGCCGCCTTCTCTTCAGGAATTTGAAGGTCCAAAGCTTTACTTTCTGACCCAGGACTGGTTAAAGAATTTAAACTGACAATAGCAGCGTCATACAACTTTTGAAAGTTTAACTTTTCAGTCTCTAAGGCTATAATTTTTTGTTTGAGTAGTTCTATCTCTTCTGCTTGGATAAGTACCTGGGGACAAGAAAGCAGGTTAATTGCGATTCTTAACTAGGTAATTATTACTAGTCCGATATTGCTTAAATTTGATTTGAAGTCGCAAATAGCGGCTTTTCTTTAAACATGACATTAATGACATACCAGAAAAAAGGGTAGGTAAAGTCTAAAGTCTATCTTTATTCTCGGATACTCCTGACAACTTTGACCCTGACACAGTGTCGCTACAAACAGTTTACGTATGGCAATAATGTGCATACGTCATCTATAGTCAGCATGGTGTGTATTGAGTTTGTGTTGATATTTGATATGTAGAGTTTTGTGTGCTCTGCCTACCCCGTTTGGGAATACAGGCGTGATTGTACGTATGTATGTATGTATGTTGATATTTGAATAATACCAAAACATTGTTTACAGAGAATCAGAGCTTTGTAATATAAAAAAAATACGCAACATGGCGAGAGCCAAATAGAACTCTATATTTGAATTTCAAAACAGGCAAAACAGGCAATGTATTTTAGTATCTTAGTTTAAAAAATAAATAGGTGTAAGTTTAATCCAAACTAAACTTATTCACCATCAAATGTAGAAGTAGGTTAGCAAGTCTATTTATTGACCAAAACAATAAAGCTACAAACCTCATGATTCCAATCTGTATCATTCTCAAATGACGTCTGGCAGCTCACACAACAATTGTCATCCGAATCAGTCTGACATTCCGTTTCTGTAAAACTCCAATCCATTTCTGTAGAGGCGTCTGACTTGGTGACATTCAACCCGGTTGAGTTGCCCCTGAACAGAGAAACTAGCCCTGAAGGCCGAGGCATGTTTAGGCCGACATCATCCCAGTCCTCAAAATCCTAAAAAAAAAACATGTTTTTGTCATTAACATCATCTTACATACATATTTAAATTTATGTCACACTTATTTTCTCAAATATGATAAGCAATCGGCTCAGCACGGTCGCGCAAGTCGAGTCGTGTGTGAGATAGAGTCTATTTGATAGAGACTAAACCTATCACTGTCTAACTAAACATTACAAAATTATAAGTACTTGATTCGCTTGTGGTGCCCCAAAGGGGGTAAGCAGACCACACAAAATGAAGTCTATGTCTATGATTCATGTTTGTACTAGATTTAGCAATAATAACTTTTTGAAATTTGTTGGTTACACCAATTAGTCAACTAGTATTTGTTTCATTTGCATTGCTTATAAAAAAAAAACTGGTATAAACTGAAGTTAATGATCAAGAAAACATTACATTCTATTAAGAAGTAGAAAATTGTTCAGTTAGAATCTTCAAAGCTATCACATACATCAAGCTTAGGTACATATACTAGCTATCAGGTGATAATTTCAAGAATATACATGTTGCATGTAACATATTATTTTATTTACATATCCCATTACAACTTTGCAATGTAAATGGATGAGTACATTATTTATTCATGCCCATGCTCCAACAAAAGCATTACATACATTGACCATTCAAGTAAAAATAATTCGAGTTTCAGTAAACTCACTTAGTTACATACACAATTTCTCAAATATATCAAATCACCAGCTGACTTCAATTAAACATAAATGTATGGTGTAAATTTTTATAAAATGTTACACTGCAGAGTGATTTTTAGATCATTTCAAAAAACATGCCATCTTTAACCCTTTCTAACTATGCTAATATAATTGTGAGGTTTCAATCTTGAACCATAACATATATCATAACACAAATTCATAACATAAATGTAATCCCCAAGATTGTGTCAACTTGTTTGGAACGCTCAATAAAATATTGACTTTACAGTAGTTTCACCAACCAACCTGATCAGGGTTTTCATCAGAGAATGTAATAGAAGTGAGTTTGTAATCTTGCAGCAAGAGATACTCATTTATGAGGAAGTTGAGAGCTCTTTGCTCATGGGGCTTCAACGAGCGCTGGTCAAACTGCCCTTTAGAAATCTTGTCTAAAGCGGATTCGCCATCTGAAAACAGTTTTAAAGTCAGATTGAGAAGATTGCATAACATTGCTGACATCCAATAGGTTGGATACAGAAAGAATAAATTACTTAATTAATTACTTGAAGATTAGATGGATAATGAAACAAAAAACCAAAATCTGTCTACAATTTTGGAGCACAACTATTTAAAGCTATAATTTGTTTGGTAACGAAACATAGTTTACCAGCAAACTGTGTTAGATTTGCTCTTAAAGCATGGATAGTTTCTTTGGCCTTGCGCAGTTCAAATTCTAACACTGCCACATCGCCGCCACTTCCGCCGCGGTCACCTCCGCCGTCCTCAGAATATCGAGCCGTATCAAGGGAGTCCAAAGTTGCTTGGCTAGGTGAGCGGTCTAAAATTGTACCAATGTCAAATTTCAGTTTACATTTTTTAACTAAAAAGAACACTATTTTTTATCAGTTTACTTACGCATAGAGACGAATTCCGACGCTCTAGATACATGTTGTTCAAAATTACCAGGATTTGAAAAGAATTCTCTCAATTGTGGCAGCTCCTTACCACTCTCCACGAGTTCAGTGTGCAACTCTAGGGCTGTTAAAAAATAATTATCTTTGAGCAACTTCGTTGCTATATCCTCGTAGGCTAGATGAGGAGCAGCGGTGAAAGAACTTTCTTCGAGATCCTTATAAGGATTCATGGTTTATCTTTTCACATAGGGAAATAAGTAGGCTGAAATACAAGTTATTTATTATACGTCTCACATAGCTCATTTCACTGTGTACTTATTATTTACGCGAGTATAATTTCGAAGTTGAAGAAACAATGCTCAAAAATAAATAGGAAACAACAAGACACTTTTCCTCAAGTGACAGCACTAGTGACAGAACAGACGTAAGGGGAAACTCACTGTCAGTTTGACTCTGACAGATGAAACCAAATATAACTAAACGCAAACTCAACGAAACGTATCATAAATGGTTTAATCTTAGCAAAACGGGTTTAAGCGCTTCAAATCATAACCAAGCGATAATTAGCGTCATACACTATTCGGCAAACAACTTGACACAATTTTAGAGAGAGAGAGAGAGAGAGAGAGTGAGTAAATTAGCGTATAGGTTTTACCTAGGATCAAGTATAAGTATGGATGGAACATAATGGCAGACGAAATGAGGCATGTTTACTATATGAATTTATAGATCGTTGTAGTGTAGATAGATACTAGAGTTGTGGCACCGTAACATCGATAATACGTACTTTAAAAAAAATGTTCATCCTCTTTCTTCGTATTATCATTTACTGTATGAAATTAGACTAAAGGTAAATTTAATTAAAAAATATACATATTTTATTAAAATAGTAGCAAGTAAAGTAAGAATTAGTGGTTGGTTGTTGTAAAATATAAGCATAATGAGCCTTTACACTCCGCATATAACCTATTATTAATTGTGTATTTATGTACGGTACGAGCAAAACAGAGACATAACGGGAAAAATAAAACAACAATTATGATTATTTCACATGGTTTTACTAGGTTTAAGCTTGTAGGTACATGTCTGATTACTGTAGGAATTGCATCACTGTGCAGCATTATCGTTTGAAAACCTTTTTGATATCAAGATTAATTGAAATGCAAAGAACACAATCGAGAGTATGGCGAAGGAGTCGGTATTTTTACCGGTTGACATTCTGCATCCACTTTTTTTTAAATCTGAGAACAATACACGTTAACAATTAGCATTACATTAGCTATACTACAGTTTAGTAATAGATTTTGCTGTTATATGGTGTTTTTCTGAATCTGTAGAACAATTTTATTAAACCAAATATTCAATTTAATCCAAGTAAAAAACAACCTGGCATACAATATCGATAGATTTTAACCACAGCTCTATCATCAAATTTTAAGTAGATGAACTGTCATAACTGCCTACTCGGATGTTTGTTTTTCATTATTTTTACAAATGTTTGGCCTTAGGAGAACCTCATGGCTTTACAATAGTCAGATTTTGCAGTTTGTTTATTCAGGACAGGTCATACAATGTAAATATTACGTATTAAGTTCAAAATGATAAAAATTGAAATTGAAATTTATTTATTTTCTCCTCCACCAAGTACAATATATTAACTTAATTCTATGGTATTACATTATAAGTGTGCTGAGTGACTTATGTGGGGGAGACTGGTGCCCGAACTAGGCAGGGCCTGTGTGTCAGGTCACCAGGTCTCCAACCCTCAGGTGTCCGCAGCAGAGCTGTGCATTTACATACATTAAAAAATACATTATATTCACATTAAATCATATAAATATGCAAATACAAACAGGGAGCAATATAACTAACAGTAGACGTCTGTGATGTAAGTGTGTGTGTGTGAGTGTGCATGTTGGTGTTTTGTGTGTGGGTGTATGTTATGACATTGGAATTAGGAGTTTTTCAGTCTCATAATAATTTAAACGCTGTAGCCATTTTGATACTACCTCTTTGCATTGTTTGAAGGTTAAGGGATAAATAGTTAGGTGAACACTGACTTTATTGTACAAGAAGCCGCCAAGGAAACCGAAGAATCTATGCGAGAAACGAGTAGTAAATTTGTTTATCGAATCGGGGGGCACGGCAGTGCCCCCACCAAGTCGAGCGCAAAGCAAGCACTGCCGTACCATCCTTTACAGGAACCATTTCGCGGCATTTTCAGGCCCCTATTTGAGAACCTCTGGATAATACTAGGACGCTGAAATTTTCGTCATCTAGTGAGCTATAACCACATACTTAAAATCCAAAATGTCAAGTCTGTAACTAATTCAGTTTCGAAGTTAAGCGAAAGCAAAGTTTCGCATTTTCGACACTCACTCACTCACTCATGATCATCAAAATAGAACTGGTACTTCCCGTAATCTCAGAGAGCTGAAATTTGGTACATGGTTAGGGATTAACGACTATATAAAGGGAAAAATGTAAAAACTAGGATAATCGAAGATCTGGAGTACCTGGTGAAAACACTAGAGCCCAACCAAACTACTATAGAGATCGACACACTTCTTTTACAAAAAATATTCAACTTAGTGGGTCACTTCATTTGATGTCAAAAATCTGAGGTCTGAAGTATCTGATGAAGACCCTGAGCTGCTCTGGTACATAAAAAAATCGACTATAATTGCAAAAATCCAGCGTAGAGAGACACATCTTCTAATTTAAGAAACGCGAATGGGCAATACAAAATCTGAACTGTTCCTACTGTACGAGATCAAAACCGGAAAAAAGAAAAGAAAGATAATTTGCAAAAATAAGTAAATGTGTAAAATAAGAAAATCTAACATAATTAATGAATATATGCTCACGTTTCTACAAAAAGAAGTGAAATCCCATCAAAAACATTCTGTAAAAAAACTACCCAAGTCTCGTTGAAGCTGCTTGTTTATCTCTAAAAAGTAATGAAATCTAGACATAGTTGTGCCAAGTCTAAGGTTCCTTACTGCGATTTCTTTATTATTATAGTTAATGTTGCGTGACTTGGCCGTTGAACACTTTATACCAATTACCCATACCAGTATGGGCTATTATCTCGCGTAACAAACAAGGTAGTTGTAACATTACATGTTAACAAAATTGACTTGTACCCACTAACGTATAAAAATGTTCAACGGCCAAGGCACACAACTTTAACTATAATAATAAAGAAATCGCAGTAAGGAACCTTAGACTTGGCACAACTATGTCTAGATTTCATTACTTTTTAGAGATAAACAAGCAGCTTCAACGAGACTTGGGTAGTTTTTTTACAGAATGTTTTTGATGGGATACACTTTATCCTTTCTGCGTTTATCCAATATTGTGACAGCGTCACAGGGAACATAAGAATGCTGTTTTAAGACAACATGGTAAATGAATAGTTGCCTCACGGTTAACACTCTGGTTCGTTCATACAGTTCAGCCGTCGGAAAAAAGTAAGGCAGTGAGTAACCTACTTTCAGGATTGCCCTTTGGGCTCTTTCAAGTTTCATTATATGGGTTTTATGTGCACCACCCCATGACAAGATACAGTAAGAGAGAATGGATTGGCCTAATGCAAGGTAAACAGATTTGATGATTTTTGGATCAGCAACGTGGCGAAGATTTTTGAAGATAAATATAAGTTTACGAGTTCTAGCTGTAAGGAGATCAATATGAGCTTGGAAAGTGAGCCTGTTGTCAATAAGGATACCTAAATATTTTATTGTGGTTGTTTTCTCAAGTCTAGGGCAGGAACAGTTCGGCTTGTTATAATCAGGACAGGTATGAGCGGTAATGGTATGTGGAGAATGGTTGGAGGATGACGAGTTTTTTAGGGTGAATGCAATATACTTAGTTTTATCCACGTTCAGGGTTAATTTGTCACGTGCAAGCCTTTCAGAGACCTTATTAAAACCATCCTGCGCATAGAGATAAACTTCAGACCAAGAATCTGCATGGAACAAAAGGGCTGTATCGTCAGCAAAGGTCAGTATACGACCATTTATGAGGTGAAGGCGGCATAGGTCATTAATATAAATCAAAAACAGGGTTGGACCGAGGATGCTACCCTGCGGGACACCGTACGAGATAGCCAACTCTTCGCTCAGGACGCTATCAATTTTGACTGTCTGGGTACGATTTACAAGGTAATCCTCAAACAAACGCAGCTGCATTCCCCTTACACCCATTCTCTCTAACTTCGCAATCAATAAGGGAACAGAAACCGTGTCAAAGGCTTTAGCTAAGTCCAAAAATACCGCGAGTGTTTTTAGCCTTTTATCCAGCTTGTCCACAACGTATTCGGTTAGTTCATGGACTGCGTCTGTAGTGGACTTAGCTTTCCTAAAACCAAATTGGGATGGAGAAATAAGGTTGTTTGTTTCAATATATTTAACAAGCCTAGTGTTCATGATTCGCTCCAGTATTTTAGACAGGGATGGCAGGATAGAGATGGGCCTGTAATTGTCAACACAGTTCCTGTCACCCTTTTTATGGATGGGGTGGATAAGAGACCTTTTGAATAACCGTGGAAAAACTCCAGTAGACAGAGCCAAATTACATATGTAAGTTAAAGGCTGGATAAGGACGTCCTTGAATTTTTTGATAAACGCACTTGAAATACCATCAATCCCCGTAGCGCAGTCAGATCTAAGGTTGGATATCAAGGTTCCGACCTCATTTTCATCCGTATGTAGCATAACAAAAGAGTTGACTGGCGCATTGACTAGTATATCACCAGAAAGGGTATCAGTACTGTTAGAATTTTTATCTTTTTCTGCTAGTGATTTTCCAATATTGACAAAAAAGTTATTTACTTCATCTGCCGATCTTCTCGGATGTAGTGGATTTATAAGGTCTGATGGGGAGTTAGTTTGTTTATTAGTGTAGGTGATATCTTTTATAGCGCGCCATAGCTTTTTGTTGTTTGTTCCAGATTCTAGTATTTGTTTTTTTTCGTATTCGGATTTTGATTGTTTAATTATTTTATTGCAGTAATTCCTATACCTTTTATAAATTAATTTTGTTGTGTCATTGTTAGGGTCGGCTTTACTTTTTTTGTGTAATTTATCGCGATTTCTGATACATCTTAGGAGACCAGGAGTAATCCAATCTTTTTTTATTAGTTTTCGATTTTGAATTTTGATTATTCGTGTGTTTGATTGAATAGCAGTAGATAATGAAGATATAAAATAAGAAGTGGCATTGTTGGCGTCGTCCATTCCATAAATCGGATTGAAATCAATATTTTCCACATCTTGCTCGAGGCGCAACATATCAATTAGTTCTCTTGTCTTTGAAGGGGGGGGGAACACCCGAAGCCATTGAGAGATATAGGACTACGCAGTCATGATCAGTCAGGGAAGAATTCGCAATACAACAACGAGCAAACACTTTAGTTTTTAGAAAAAAGTGGTCCAAACAAGTGTGGCCGTGAGTTGGTTTTATGTGTGCCGGCAGCATGCCGTGAGACGCTAGTAAGTTTAAGTAATTAGCCGAACGTGAGTCATGGTTGCCGTCCGCTATGTCAATATTAATATCTCCTGTAAGGATAACATTTTTGTAGCAGTTGCATCTCAACAGTGCAGTATTTAATGATTCGAGAAAACGTGTAACATTTTTTTGCCCAGGTGGGCGGTAGATAGCCAATAAAGCTGTATCCTGATTTATTCTAAGTAGTAAACAATTAGCATCTAATATAGGGGGCTCTTCCACAGTTACAAGTAAACTTTTATTAACATAAATTACGACTCCTTCATTTTGAGTCAAATTGTTTTGCGTGGAGAAATAATGATAATTAAGTATCTAATTGTGGAATTTGGTGGGTAGATTTAAGCCAACATTCTGTTAGCACAATAATATCCCAACGGACTTCTGTTAATTCCAAATTTGTCCGCAAACCAGAGAAATTACATGTTATGCTTCTTATATTTTGGGTTAGTATTTTAAGGCATGGCGCTTTGGTGGGAACAAAATCCTTACATTCATATAGGTCACATAAAACGGGATCGGCAATAGTTAGCGAGTCTAAGTCATTATTTATCTGGAGATTGTTTATGTTATCGAATGTTTAGGATGAAATGCTGGTATGTGGTATAAGGTGGGGAATAATTAGTTCCTAACGGGTCGTCGGCGATAGAGGTTGTATGCGTTATACGACTGTATTTAATTGATCCTGAGTTTGATTTAATGTGTATTTTAGTACTTTTTAAGCAGGAAGGATAAGTGATTGTTAGTTTGTAGTGTGAGACTGCAAAAGTATATGAAATTAGACGATAAATCAGTATGTGTGTGTTTTGAATTCGTAGTGAGTGTCTTGTGTGATTTGGTATATAGTGTAATATGAGTTTTATTGAAGAAGACCAACAACATTGTTGGATGAGGTAGGAAGATTGTGTGCTAATTGTATTTATATAGGATATTAACTTAACCCTTGTACAGAATATTAACTTAAAAATAGATAAGAAAATTATTAATAAAATTATATAAATTACATTTTCGCCTTGGACAATCGAATAGGTCAGCCGTATAAGATTCATGGGTAGTCATGGCAACTTTCTTAAATCGTCTTCACAAGTAATAAGAATCTCTTTGGATTTTTCTTGTTTTCGCAGATATATCTTTCCGTACGATGTCCAGCATGCATGGTACTGTTGACGTTTTTTAAATTCACGAGCTAGGTAGAATAAATGTTTCGCTTTTCGTGTTAGGTTATCTGATATAAATATTTGTTTGATTGGACCTGGATATTGGATGTGTGCGGTACTTATAGGTTTGTCTTTGTTTTCCTTATTAAAGTTTATACAGGCTTTAATTAAATTATTCTTTTTTGTGACGGTAGTAAATTCCACAATTATGGCACCGACTGTTCCTTCTTTTGTTTTCGTGCGAAAAACGTCACGTATTTCAGAATCTGGTATTTGTTGCTCGAGAGCGTGTCCCACACTTTTAACAATGTTATATAGTGTTTCTTTTTTCTCAGTTTCTCCTTTAGGTATGTTTCTGATTTCGACAGTCGACACTTTAGAATTCCGTTCCATAAGTTCCATTTTACCTTCCAGTAATAGTATTTGATCCTTGCATTGTTTATTTTCTTGCTTAAGTTGGTCTACTTTGCATAATAGTTCGTCGTATTTTTGTGACATGAAATCTATAGATTTTTGAATATCATTATTTTGTGATATCAATGTGGTCATAGCATTGGTTAAGGATGCAAGTTTGTCATCGTTTTGCTTATTAGAACTTATAATCAATTGTTTTAATTCATCCATTTTAGAATCTTGCTCCTCATGCAGATTTTCGCACTTTCTTTTGACCCTACGTGTATTATTGGTAAAACATTCCAACTGTGTATAGTCGGTTGATTTATTTAGGGATGGGTCAGAGTCGTAATGCTGCATAATTGGCGAAGGGGCTTTTCTTGTTGGTGTTCGTTCCATTTCCAGCTAAATTAATAGCGATGAATCGAAGTAGGCCGTAGTCAAAAAAAAAAAAATTATAGGCCTAAATTAGCGGTAGTCCGTCAACGGAAAAACGGTTTGAATAGAGTACAGTTGAGGGTAGTGGGTGGAGTTTTGCGTTTGCGCAAATCTGTTGGGCGGAGCCAGAGGGCTAGAAGCGTGTGATGATAGGCCTTTTGTGAGTGTGAGTAATCACAGTGCTAATGTGATTTATGCTGTGGTCACTTTCTTGGGTGTTTTCTTACTCACACATCCGATTTCTTGAGCGCTCTGGGCTTCTGAAGTCCTGGTATCTTGTTTTAGTTTGTGCTCACAAAACTTAAAATATTTGAATTATGAATTTAAATAATTCCAATTCTCAAAGGATTTGCCAAAGACGTCTGCACTCTACGGACACCTGAATGTCATCGATAACATACCGATGGAAAGATATCCTGTGGGCAATTCGTGTTAATACACTCATTCTACTCTTGCAATCAATAGCCACGCAAGCCGTGGTTTCTGTGGTATTAAATTAACTATATTTCACTCTTGAAACTTGCACAAAACGCATATAAATAGAGAAAATCTGATATCAGAGTTGGTAGCCAGCTGGCTACCACGGTGACTCTGAAATTGACACGCTGACGTTTAAGACGGTCCTGACTGTCTATGCTTTTGTTTCTTTTTTTCACAGTACTAATTTCCATTATGCCAAAACGAGATGCGTTCAATTTTTTCATTCGTCTAAATTATGTATGGGCCCTGGGTTTTACGAAAGAGCACTGCGCGAACTTACTCTCTCTCTTTCTAAAATCGTGCCAAGTTGTGCGCCGAAAACCGAATCGAATTCTTGACTGACATAAATGCGTTTTTAGTATGCATATCCATGGTTGGAGTTTTGCGCGGCAAACTGACAGAGTAGGACGCTCTTTGCTTTTCAATTCAATTAATGGCTTCATGTAGTGGCTAGTGTAGTGTTCATGGATAATTGACATCCATGAACATTAAAGGGAATGTGAAAAGTAAAGGGAATCGCCCTCCCGCGATTACGTCTGCTTTGGACTGTTCATCTCGTGCTAAACTCCATTGAGCATTAGAATGCGTACTTCACCACCCTCGCATTCTAATGATTTAGGTTTAGGTTAGGTCTAGGTTAGGTCAGGGGGGTGTCACTCCGCCGTTCCGCCGCTGAGCTACAAGTACATATCGGCGGACTCATCGATGCGGCCTAATCAGTGGTTGCCGCGCACTGACCCGCGGCGCACGCGCGCCTCTTTTTTTACGCAGCACGATTCAGTTTATACATCACAAACGCGTGTCATATTTTAATTAGCAAAATGAATCCAAAATATTCTGTATTGCAGTCGATTGTCAGAAAAACGAAAAATATAAATTATTATATTCGACCCCGCGTCATAGAATAAATAAAAGTGTAACCGCTAAGTAGGTATAGCTAAAGATACATTAGGCGACAACGCTCGACATGTCGCGCGACTTATATCCGCGTATATACACGTGTCGCGCGACATGTCGAGCGATGTCCGGCGACGTCGCGCTACATCGCTCGACATGTCGCACGACAAATGTAACGCAACAAATGTCGCCTAATGTATCTTTGGCTTAAATATTACAAACAACATAAATCTGATAGATACCTACATACATACAGTCACGCCTGTGTTCCCAAATGTGATAGGCAGAGCACACGAAAAGTAATATAGACAAAACCATGATTACGTTTATATTGCAGTCACTTCTAGCATAGTTTTAGGTTTGCAAAGATGGAAGAGGTAGAATAGTGACAGGTTGCTAGCCTGTCGCCTAAAACATACCTAAACCTATTTCCTTAGTCGCCTGTTACGACATCCACGGAAGAAATTGAGAGGAGTTATTCTATTCTGACACCACGCGGATAGTTATGTACAATAGGTAGGTATTTAATTAAAGTATTGACTTGACAACCCTATTTTCGGGTCATTTGACAAGGTGTGGAGTAATGTCGACCTTCGCGCGGCGCCAGAGAGCTCAATGTCGGCTGCTAGCGTGCGGTCCGTTTCTTAATAATAATTATGTAGGCACATAAAAAGGCGGCATTTGTAAAAATCAAAGCAGTGAGGCTTCTGTACTTGTACTATTATCTATTCTGTGGTTAGGTTTAGATTTAATAATTCTGTATAATATTACTACTGAAGACGAGGCGGTATGGTCCCTGACCTTAGCCTGTCCTAACGGACAAATAAAAATAAAAAAAAAATACCTATGGTTTTGTTTGTCAAGAAAACGTCAACCGTCAACGTCACAACACAATCGAATACAAACAAAAATTGCTTTTGCTAGCTTATTTAGGCCGTTACGTTTGTGACCTAGTTTAATTTTCTTATATATTTCACTCATTATGGCTTAATGTGACTAAATCACTGTGTTAACCGAAGCCGTTAGCAACAATGGGTGAAGCTTATTTCAAATTAAAGCGAAAGCTTGAAGAGCTCGGCTATAATAACACTTTACCATTAGACGCGGTGCCTTTGGTAGAATGTGTACTCGCAGATTTGATTCAAACTACGCGGAGCTTGCAGCATTACATGGACGTGTCGAAAGAGGCTCTAACACAACGCGATTCCCTAATGTTGGAGGCTGAACCATACAAGTGTGACAATGCAAGGCTCATTCAAGAAAACAACCGGCTCCACAGCGAAAATATTAGCTTGAGAGAGGAAGCCCTTAAAGTTACAAAGGAGAGCAAGAGAAAAATTAAAACTCTGTCAGAAGAACTCATGAGGAAAGAGTCTCTAATAAGCAAGTTGCAGCATGACATTAGAGACTTGAGCTTAAGGGGGCTGTGTGCTGGCACTCAAAGCAGCCGCAACAAGAGTAGGAGAAAGGACAGTGGAGACGACAACACTGCTAGAGTATGTATCTGCAATGAAAAACAGTTCAATGTTGATAATGATGTCACAGAACTAGTTAGAAAGGTCCAAAATTTGGAAGAAAAGAATGAATCGTATTTTGACGAAATAGTGCTACTAAAAAATCAAATTGAGTTGAGAGATAATGAAATAATAAGGTTGCATATTTTACTAGAAGGTGGTAGGCCCCTAAAAGCAGTCAGCAGAGATGTGTGCACTTCTCACTCTGAAGGAAAAGTTCAAGATTTGCTTAAACAATTGCAAAATATGGAGAAGGCAAATGATCTTTTGAAAAAACAGGTTGCTGAAGGTTTAGAAAAGCAACATGAAGCCATGAAACGTGCCCTTGACCTTGCTGATAAGAACAAGACTTTACATGATGAATTAAAGAAGGTAGACGCCTTAGCTTTGACTGTGGAAGAGGATTGTAATAAAAGAATAGCTGCTATGATGAATGACATGAACTTCCTGCAAGTCCGAATTGAAGGACTGACAATGAAAAATTCTGAGTTAACAAAAGAAATTTCTCAGTCTAGTGTAAAATCTTCACCAAAACTTTGTAAAATCCAAGAAGAGCTAAACATTGCGTTAAAAGAAAAAGATGCTTTGAGAAAGGAAATCACAGACTTGGTTGACCTTAATAAGAGCCTGCAGGATAAAATTGTGTCAGTTACTTCAAGAAGTAATTGTTTTGGTGTGAATAATGACAATCATAGATTTAGTCCTAAAAATAAAATGTGTCCTACTAAAGATGAGCTTCAGTTACTTCTTGAGGGAGAAAGGAAGAAGTATGAAAAATGCATGACAGATCTGCAAGAAAAATTAACTGAAACAACAAGTATGTTCAATATACATTTAACTAAATGTAAAGATAAGGACTTCAATGCTAAGTCAGTTCCTTCTCCTGACGGCACTTTTATTAGAGATTTGCATAAAAGACTGTGTGAATGTCAACAGGAAATACTAATGCTGAAAAAAGAAAACGATGAAATCAAAGTTAAGAATGCATTCCAAGAAGAAGGAAACAAGCAAAATTACAAAGACATAATTAGTCATTTAAATGCTGAAAATGCTGAACTGTCAAAAGAAAACATTGCTTTAACTCATCAATTAAGTCAATACAAAAGTTTCAAATCGGCCCGCTTTAGTGCTAGAGATGAATACACAAAACGAGATATGTTAAAACTTCAGGATGAAATTTACAAATTAAAAGAAAGTAGTGAGATAGTAAGAAAAGATAAAGAAGAGTATATGTCACGTTGCAAAGAAGCTGTAGAATTAGTAGACAAATTAAAAAGAGATTTATCATACAAACACAGAGAAATTGAACAATTACAAGAGGAAAATATTTCTTATAAAATGACCCATAGAACTGGAAAAGCTTCTGCTGATCATCTTAGAGAAGAATGCAATTTCCTGAGAGAACAAATAAAAAGAATGCAATCTGATGTTATTAAAGAAAAAACATTAGCTAGTCAAATTAAAAACATACAAATGGAAACTGAAAGAAGCAATAATGAAGTACAAAATGATTTACTATGTACACAAAAGAAACTAAGTATGGCTAAAGACACAATTGACTCATTAGAGAGAAAATGTAATAGTTTACAATCTGAAATAGTTTCATTGAAGCATGAAAAATCCAATCTTATTGATAATATTAAGATAATTGACCAAGAACGAGATAAACTTGTGATAGAACTTGATCATAAGACTGAAAATATGAGTATACTAGAACAAAAAGTGAAATCACAGACCTATGAAATTAGTAAACTGGAAAGTGAAATATCTGAACTAAAGAGAAAGATAAATGTTAACAAAGTATCTGAACATAAACTGGTTGATCATGAAGCACAAGTAAAATTCTTGAATGGGGAAATATTGAGATTGACTCAGCAATTTGATAATGCTGTAATGGAAAATAAACATTTGCAAAATAGTTTAGCTGATGCAAATGGTACTTTGAAATTAACTAAGATTGAATATGACAAATCCCGAAAAGAAGTTGATGGTCTAAAACAACAGTTACAGCATTATGTAGCTGAGATAAGACGAATTGAAGAAATGCTTTCACAGAAGGAAGCAGAAAGATCAGATATGCTGGAACATTTTGCTAGTCTTTCTGTTGAAGCAAATATTCTTGAAAATACGAATCATTCATTAGAAAGTGAATCTGCTTCGAAATCATTGCAGTTACAATCATATATTAGTAAAATACAGGCCTTGGAAGAACGACTAGTAGACAAAGAAAATATAATAGATACTCAGTCGTCACGCATTGCAGCAATGACTTGTAGGATCACTGCACTAGAAAATGAAGTCAAATTGATTTCAGAAGAAAAAGACCTTCTTGAGCAAAATGTAACATACCTAAAGCAGATGTGTAACAATTTGCAAAAAGATCACACAAGTGTCACACAGGGCTTGGCAGACACTGACTCAGAGCTTAAATTGTATGAGAATAAAATTAAAAGTCTCACAACTGTAAAGGCAAGATTAGAAGCTGAGAAGCATGATCTCAAAGACAATCTAGGAACAACAGAAAAATTACTATCAAATGCTAGAAAGGAGATTGTGGAGTTAAAACTTGCTTTACAAGATGCAACTTCTGAGACAAAATCATTGCAAGATAGAATCAATAGATTAAGCAGAATTGAAACAGAGGTGCATGAGGTAAGAAATTTTGGAGAGAAATATTTAGCAAGGCTGTTGTGCCTGTAGTTTTTTACTGTAAACTAATGATGTAATGTTTTTCTTGCAGTCTACTTTGACTAGAGAAGAGTTGGAGTTACCTCTTATGTTGGAAGAAACAATACATGAGGTGAGCCATGAGGAAGATGAGGAAAGTTCTCGATTCCATGAAGTGCGAAAAAGATTTTCTAAGTACTCACATGGGAGCACTTTGTAAAATGAATGCTGTGGTTGTACAATGTTGTTGGTTGTTTATTATATATTAAAATATATTATGAATTAGGTGAAACTGTATTTCTCAAAGAAAACAGTATTGTATGAAATAAAGTTTATTTATTACCATGGGATAAATATGCAAAATTATTTTATCTAGACCAACTCCTCTACCTATACATTGCTAGCTACAGAACTAAAACACTCTAGCTTTTACTGTTTTAACAGTGCTGTTTAAATGAAAACCCATCTCCGTATATCTACTTAGATATTTAGATCACATTATACATTTCATTTTAGGCTTGGAGAAGTAACTTCTTTTTTTATTGTTCATGGTTCCATTCCCAAATGTGTGAAAACTGAAGCTTAATTTTGTCATGACAATTTTTGGGTATCCAGTTGTCTCCACCAGTGCTTTTCTTATGCTATGGGATTCTGTACAAAAATTGTATGGCAAATGTAAATGTAAACACGTTTGGGGAACAAATGGATATCTAAAGATTGTCATGAGTCATGTTGTATACTGTATACTGCAAGTGCAACCTATACATATTGCAAAGGCTATGAGTTCAATTCAAATGCTCAGATTGCTCCATTTCACCCTATTATAAGGCACAGTGAAATTGCTTGAGAAAACTAACCATGAAGTACCTATCAACAGTAGGTAAGTCCAGTACCTACTTAGTTCAAAATTTTAGCATGGGACTAATAGTTTATTTACTTGAGAAAAAAATTGGGCAAGAACAACTGATACTTAGACCAAAACAAGAGTATGTACTAAAAATAACATTGACTAATTTCAGGATTCAAATACCTCAACCTCAATCTAATAAATACATTTCCAATATAACCTCCCTCTTTTATTATAACCTCTACAAATATATATTTCTGATTGCAAATCACTCATTTCTAAGCTACCTCTAGCATTACTCACTAATCTATATTAAATCCAAATACATTGTATTTTTTACAATTTAAGTTTATTGATTACATAGGTAAGTACCAAAGTTTAGGTATGTATATAGTTTGTGCATACAAGTATTCTGGCATTAATAATTGTACAGATGCAAACTTTGAATAAAAGTAATAGATTTTAATAATCTTACATGGGTATACAAGTTTATGACTGTAAATTATTTATAATGTTATGTTATACATTTTTATAATTATTAAATGTTGTTAATTTAATACTAAGATACAGTAAGAAAACATTTTAGTGATAATCGGTGGGTCTAAAACAGAGATATCAATGAGCAATTAATCATAATCATAGAATTCACAAATAACATTGAATTTTGTATACATATTTCCTTGGCATACTATAATTTTCCACACCTAAAATATTCAAAATTAAACAAGTTTAGGAATCCAATAGTATGCAGTATCAATATTTTTACTATGCTGTATGATACAACTGAAAAGACTTAAATATAACAATTACAACATTTTTTAACTTAAATTACCATCATAGAGAGTTTCGTTGCAAGTAATTTTTTGATCACATCAAATACATCAAATATTATTGAACAGTTACATAGGTAACGAAAAGGAATGCATTTCGGAAAAAACAACATCTGTGATGGAGCTACAACCATATCTATTGAACTGTTTTAACATTGATACATGTCATTGCCTCATAAGAGATTTATTATGAATCCATCATGACTCTGAGTGTAGTACTTATAACCATATGTTTGAATATAATATCAAGGCTCTAAGGATTAATATGCAGAAAGAAGCGGTTGCTTTAGTCAATATATGCACGAAAGACATCATAATAGTTTAGAGAGAGATGTCCATTTTGGCAAACAAATTTTTACGTAAACAATACATGCTAGCAATCAATGATGCCTGAATATGACAACCTATATTTGCATATTTTTTTGTCAGACTTTTAAGAAGTTGAGAAGTCAAAACAAAACATTTGGTATAGTTCTTTGAAATGTAAATTACTCAATAAAATCACAATAGTATCTGCCAAGGATAGAACTTACGCAATTACCATATATTTACATTTGAAACATAATAATTTAGTGACTTCTTATATATTGCATGCCAGTAGCAAAATAAAGTTCATTTATAATTTTCATGTTTGGTACATGATACAATTCTAATATGTATACAATGTGGTATACAATAACAATTACACATAGCATAGAAAAACTATTTACACCAACCTCAATGTATATCACTTAATGAGTATTTATAATTATTATACATAAGGACCAGTGATAGTTTGCTTAAAATAATATATCTGCACCTCCCCATACCATTTGCAATAATAATTCTACGGTAATTGACTTTCAATTATTTTTAAGTTATATTAAGTGTTGATGCAATACAATCAACTAATTCGATTGCTTTGTATTACAAAGTTGCTAAAATCCTTGTGAAGCCAATGCCAGCTCCAAGAACCGTCTGTCCTATGCCCCATATCATGGCGTGAATGGGCGGCATTGCCAAGTTGGCAGCGCGGTAGATGAACGCCACAGCGGCACTGCTCGCCACTCCAGCCGTCACCGGGCTCACAACACCCATCACTATTAGAAGCACTGGAAAGAACTTCCCATATTTGTGTTTCCTCAAAGTCCCAAAAGCAACTAGTCCCGCACAAGTATGCACGAATACTGACGAACACAGCGACCACAGAAACACTGGATACCACATCTCCCCAAACGTATCTAAAGGATCACCTGGCGTTAATCGAAACACATCCACGAATGAATCGAATTCAGACACCCGGAACTCTGACAACATGTCATACATGTTGTCTTGTGGGTTCTGATGCTTACAGGCATCGGGGCAGATTTCTTGGTCAGATTTTCTGATCAAATAAAAACTGCTTTTCAACACAACAACGACCGCAGTCGATACTCAACATAGGAATGCATTGATCTGTTTATATATCAAGTGAAACACATTTTTAAGTAGTATTATTTACAGCACAAGAACACACGTCATTTAAAACTTTAGTAAAAAGAAAATTATCAATGCCCACAATTTATTATCATTTTGATTGTGATTACCTTCACTTTGAATGACATTTTTTTTTTTGAAATGTCAAATTGTCAATCGGCAATAGTGATGTTAGTAAATTTGCATTCGAATCGATTCAATTGGGACTGTGCCAGAATCGACTTGAAAAAAAAGAAAGAAGAAATTGTCTATGATTTTGAAACAGTGTTGCCAAATGCCTGTTACTTTTATTTTATTAATAAAGAATACTGCATATCCACTGGAATTAATATGTTTGATTGTCGTTATTGATTAACCGTAATCTATAATAAAATTTTACTGTAACAACTGGGGATTATTTAAATTACTTTGGTTCGGACAACACTTTTGTGTCGTGCACGGACTAAAGTGAACATAGCTACAATTACATTGAAATGGATTGCAAGTATTGAGATTGAGACATCGATAGTATTAAACTGTGGGGATTGTACCTAATATTTTATTAGTATTGTTCTACGAGAATTCAATTATAGTGAGATTTTAGTAAATAAGTGTATCACTGTGTATTAATTCAAGGTAAGTCTAAATTTTCTTCACGTAAGTAAGGATATCATAGTTTATCTCAAAAACATGACATTTCATTAACATGAAGTTGTCGATCTTGACGTTAGTTAGGTTAGATAGTGAAATCGAACGATACATTGTGGTAGAGAATTTTATAACCTATTTTGCAACCTCGTTATATTTATTGAAAATAAAGTGTTTATTTGTTGAAAGGAGTGCATTACAAAGTTTTTAAAATGGGGAAAGTGCGTTCTGCTACCGGGGCTCCCCGGAAGCAGGGCTTCAACAAGTCTGGACATTCTATGAACCCCGATCGACCAACCGAGGGGTTGAAGGGTGTAGGAAATCCCAGGACAAAGGGAACCATCAAGCGATTGCAAATGTACCGTAATTTTAAGGCTAAAAGAGATAAAACAGGAAAAATCTTAACTCCAGCCCCTTTTCAAGGTTGGTTGCCTTCAGGTACCAGAGCTCGTGTTGAACCTAATCAAAAATGGTTCGGAAATTCACGTGTTATATCGCAAAGCGCTCTTCAAAAGTTTCAAGATGAATTTGGGGCTGTTGTCAAAAACCCATATCAAGTGGTTATGAAACCAACTAACTTGCCTATCACTTTACTTAATGAGAAGGCCAAACAAGCTAGGGTCCACCTGCTAGATACTGAAGGCTTTGATAAAACGTTTGGACCCAAAAAACAAAGGAAGCGAGTCAATCTCAAGTTTGGTGACTTAGATGCACTGTCGAAGGCTGTTGAAGAAAACACTGAAAATTATGATGAAAACAAGGACAATGATAGGGTACGGGAAGACTCAGGAGTCAAGGAAGGGCAGAGAGATTGGGTATTTGGGGCAGGAATGAGTAAAAGGATTTGGAATGAGCTTTATAAAGTGATTGATTCTTCTGATGTGTTACTCCAGGTTTTGGATGCGAGAGATCCCATGGGAACTAGAAGTCCTTTTGTTGAGAACTTCCTAAAAAAGGAAAAAGCACACAAACACCTGATTTTCGTGCTGAACAAAGTTGATTTGGTTCCTAACTGGGTGACACAGAGGTGGGTAGCTATTCTTAGCTCTGAGTATCCTACTGTAGCCTTCCATTCATCACTTACACATCCATTTGGAAAGGGGTCCCTCATCAATTTGCTGCGGCAGTTTGGAAAATTGCACATTGATAAGAAACAGATAAGTGTTGGACTGATTGGCTACCCTAATGTTGGTAAATCATCAGTCATTAACACTTTAAGGTCTAAAAAAGTGTGCAAAGTGGCACCTATAGCTGGTGAGACTAAGGTTTGGCAGTACATAACACTGATGAAGAGGATATTTCTAATTGATTGTCCTGGAGTGGTATATCCATCTGCTGAAACAGACACAGAGAAAGTACTCAAAGGAGTAGTCAGGGTAGAACTAGTACAGAACCCAGAAGACTACATTGAAGAAGTCATCAAAAGAGTAAGGAAGGAATACTTAGTGAAGACATACAAAATAGATGGTTGGGAAACAGCAACTGAATTTTTAGAGAAAATGGCTGCTCGGACAGGGAAATTATTGAAGAAAGGGGAACCTGACATTAATCAAGTTGCAAGGATGGTGCTCAATGACTGGCAAAGAGGCAAACTGCCTTTTTATGTTGCTCCTGAAGGCTTTGAAATTCCTCTTTCAAAACAGCCCAAGGAAGATGAGCCAACAGAAAAGATTACCACACCACCTGTTGAGCAGAATCCACCAGAAAAGGTCACAGAAGAAGGTCCAAACACGGCAAGTGATGAGAATGTCGAAAAAGAACAACCTCTTATAAGTGTAAACAATTTAATAATAGCACAGGACTTTGCCAAAATTCGAGTTGGCCTCCAATTTGACAATGATGAGGATGTGAAACCACTTGACTCTGTGACCATACCTGAGGAGTTGAAGGATGTGGATGAAAAAAGTGATAATGAAGAGGAATCGCAAGATGGAGATGATACACAAAATAATGATGGGAATGAATCCTCTGACATTAGTGATTTTTATAGCAATGATGAAAATGAATGCAGTGATGTTGAAGATTATTTGACAAATGATCCAGAAACTGTTAAGGAAATGAAAAGAAAAAAATTAGAAGCTGCCAGTGGAGCATTCACAGTTGAAGAAGTGGCAAAGGGTGGCAAGAAACGTAAGGCTACTCCAGAGGATATTAAAACTAAAAAGAAGAAGATGACTGCAAAGGAAAGGCGTGCATTCGACAGAGCTCAACGGCGCACCAAAACAGGAAGCAACTTTTATGAAGTTTCTAATGTTAAAAATAGGAACAGAAATAAGAAAAAACCTGTGTAATTTTTTCCCCTTCAGAATATATAAAATTTCACAACACTTGACTTGTTTTATTTTGTATGGTTTGATGTTATGATATAACTAGCATAGTTATTTGTTGTGAGCAGTGACCAGTTCTGTGAAGGTAAATTTGTATACATAGTATGATCTCTTCTCCAAATCAAAATTTCCATTCTATTTTTTTAAGTGCTACTTTAATGATTTCAGATGTCTTCTGAAAGTGAGAGTGATGAAGAATTTGTACCCGGAGAACCAGAACAGTTGTCTGAAGAGGATTCGGCTAATGAAGAGACTGACCTGCAATTTGAAAAAGAACAGGAAACCAAAATTAAAAAACGGAAAGCAGCCCAAGAAAAAGACAGTACTAAAAGACGTAGGACTAGAAATAATGTCAAGGAACCAACTCCAGAGCCCAAAGCTAAAGATGAGCCAGAAGTTAAACTCAACTCAGAGGAAGAAAAGAAAAGGGAGGATGATCTTTGGGCAATGTTTTTGGATGGAACAGACACCAAACCAAAGGTGAAACCTACAGAAACTTCCACAGCTACACAGAGTGCAAAGCCAGTAGAGAAGCCTCAAGAGCAAGCTAAAACCAGTAAAAGCAGTGATGATGATAAAGCCAGGGAGAGGAGGATATTCGAATTTGCCGGCGAAACAATTGTTGTAGAAAACAATGTTATAAAAGAGAAAGTAAAGGCAGCAGAAGGTGCAGCAACAGGTAAAATCTCTTTAACTTTGCAAAAATAAGCAATTCTGAGAATTGTGATTATTAACTTTTTTTATTGTAATTTTGTCCTGGAATCTGTAAATATTTAGATTTAGAAGATAGTTTTTTCTACCAAGCTTCTTGAGCCACACTCTTCTTGGCAAAGGGGCTTTCAAAAGCCCTGTTAGACTGAAAAGAAGACTCGTAATAGCACTGTCGGGACAATTATTCGAGTGTATCAACAGTCTCATTCACCTGGCCATATTTTCCTTATATGAATTTGCTGCAGATTTTTGAAATTTTGTTGCTCTTATAGGTAAAAAAACAGAAAAGTGTCCAGATGAATAAGATGGTTGAAATGCTCAAATCCTTTTGCAGTCTATTTGCTGTATTGAAGGTTTGAAGTTATTGAGTAGATTTAACAATAATAATGTCTGAATTGTCTATTTACATCATTTTATCAGGGGCTATCCATGAAGTAGACTAGAACCAATTGATTCCTGATTCACTGCAGGTTGTTGTCACAATAAATTTAATGAAGATTTGACAAAAGAATTGTTGAGGAATGCAATGTCATTATGGCGGCTACATTTTATGTTTATATTATTTCAGGAAGTAACCCAATTCCGCCATTGTCAAGAGGACGTGCTTCTGGTGGCTTAAAAGATGTTCTAGGGCAGCTCAACAAGAAAAACCAGCTCTCCACTCTGGAGAAATCCAAGCTTGACTGGGAGACGTACAAGAAGGAAAATGATATAACTGAAGAAGTGAAGAGTCATAACAAAGGGAAGAATGGGTATGGTATTACCAATTTACTACTGCTACACACTTGTTCTAAAGATACATACCTACATACATCACGCCTGTATTCCCAAATAGGGTAGGCAGAGCACAAAAAACGCTACATAGACAAAACGATGACTATTTCACGTTTCGTGGCCACTTCTAGCATATATTTTTTTGTTTTAAGATGGCAAGTACCATCGAACCAACTGATTCCTGACCCATCATAGAACTTATTCACAGTGAACGTCATAGTGACATTGCATTGATTGACAAAGGAAATGTTTATGACGTTTACTGTGACAACGTTCTGCGGTGGGTCAGGAATCAGTTGGTTCGTTAGTACAATAGTGACAGGTTGCTAGCCTGTCACCTAAAATAAAGATAGTGGTGACAAATTGGTGTTTGTATGTTGTACTGCCAAAGCTTTACATTTTGAGTTTTCGTGATTCTCACTCATATTTATCATCTTATTTTTTTTATATGGTTTTACTTACTTCGACGTTTCGGCTATAACGCGGCCGAAACCTCGAGGTAATCAAAAGCATATAAAAGAAAGATAAAGTCACATCAGTGTTGTTGTTTAGAGGTTCATGAGATTTGTTTATCAAATTATTGGTACAAATATAGTATGTACCTAACTTCGAACAAGATCAAAATCTTTTTTGAAGTCTTTGGCTATTTAAGTCTTAAACAAATATAGACGTTTTTCTTCACTTTTGTTATAAATTATGCTTTCTATTGTCAGCCTAATTCAGAGTTTACCAATATTTTTGCAGCATTTCCCTAGTTTCTTGATCACACAAGTTAGTGCTACATAAGGTGAATGTACAAATGCTCCACGCCTCAACGCCCAGTAGATGACACCCATCTGTCACCTGTCTTACTATGACATAAGGTTGCAAGTGCCATGTATTGGGTCAGTGTCGAGCACAGGGACGTTTACCTTAGTTGTAGATTTGCTAAAAATTACCCTGGCCTAGTCCTTGTTTAGCCACTAAGGATAATTGTCAAAAATCGCGGAATATACATGAGGGTGACTCTGATACCCCTAGGGGTGGTCTATGTCTGGACTTTCCCTTGACAGTATTTTTGGGACACCTCTATACTTGATTTCCATAATGTCTCAATAGCCAAATAAATAATAAAAAGGATGTCTGTCATTTTCTGAATTCTCTTGTAAGGACCCGTTCCCACTGCGGCTACGACACCCGATTAAAAATCGTGCGGGCGCCCGACGAGGTGGGAACGGGGGCTTATACAGTGAACAGTATAGTCTGTCTCACGATTCTCACGCCTGTGTCTAATCAACATCATTATTTTGCAGTTACCTCGACCGTCAAGACTTCTTGGAGCGCGCCGACCACCGCCAGTACGAGATCGAGCGTGACTTGCGCCTCAGCCGCCGCAGCAACCGATGAACGTATCCGCCATATTTCTAGTTTGTAACCAGCATCCTCTCTCAAATAAATCTTAGACTTATTCATACAATCTGCTGTTTTATTTTCAAGTTTCATAAATCTCATCGGTCTGTTTTGCCAGTCAGATTGCTTAGTCTAATCAAAACAATAGTGAAACGATAACGACTTCGTTTGCGAATTAAGGGTCAGTTCACACCGAGACGAGACGCGACGCGGCGCTGCATAAAAAGGCCAGTGATTTCGCGCGGCGCCGCGCTACGTCTCGAGGTGCAGCGCTGCGCAGCGCAACGTACCTGAATGATCATAATGAAATGTGAACCTTATTGTGTAGCAAATAAACTATATTTTGAGTTGGCAGCGCTGCGCGCGCAGCACCGCTCCCGCACACCGCGCGGGTGGCGGCGTAGCGTTACGTCTCGAGGCGCCGCGCTGCGCAGCGCAACGTATTCTGAATACTCACAATGAAATATGAACCTTATCTTGTAAAAAATAAAGTATATTTTGAGTTGTTGTATTAAATATTTTCGTGCAGCGCCGCGTCGCGTCTCGTCTCGGTGTGAACTGACCCTAACGCGAAGATTGTATGGAAAATGAGACAGCGCCTCCAAGCGGCACGTTTGCACAACTGCCGCGGTCGACACGGTTTCCATACACTTCGCGTTAATTCGCAAATGAAATAATTATCGTTTCATGACAGTTTTGATTACACTTGGCACTTTGAAGTTTCTGTCTGTCTCATGCCAGGGGTGCATCCCATTGTGGCGTGTATAGCGTCCAATCCTCGTACGCTTTCCCGCGGATTGGTCACATCCACATCCACATAATAGAGACATCACTTAAGTTATTTAGTATTAGCATTAGAGTAGTATTAGTTGATTTGTGGGACAGACTAAGGGTCTCGCCAAACCAGTCGACGCCTTTTCGGCAAAACCCGGGTAGAAAAAGCCGGATAGAAAAACCTGCATTTTGCCGAAAAGGCGTCGACTGGTTTGGTGATACCCTTATAGAGAGATCTCTCTAGGCAGATTTGTTATGCCTGGAGACCGAAGTCAACAGAGAACGTTGGAAGTTGTGTTGCAACCGATCTTTGAAACCGCGCCATGCAGGATTGCCATTTGATAGTTGTAAGAGAAGTTCGGCTATAATGCTACATTTACACGCTTGGCAAGTCCACACAAGCCTCCACAAACGCAAGCGTATAAACAGGCTGTTTGGCGTAGCTTGCTAGAACTTTTGTATAGTAAGAGCGTTTGTAAAGGCTTGGAGCTTGTGGAGGTTTGTCAAGTCTCGGCAAGCATGTAAATGTAGCATAAGAGCCCTAAGGCAGCCTGTCCACTGTAGCGGAGCGGTGAGCGAGATAAGATCCTCCAATAGAATTGCATCCACTGAAAGGAGCGGAGATTTTATGCGATTTCATAGGTCGATTTTTATCTCGCTCTCCGCTCCGCTGCCTCGCTCCGCTTCAGTGGACTGGCTAAAGTTAGTAAAGTTTTCATTTGTCGAAGAATGCAATAACACTATGAATTTAATTGTGAATATGTTCTATTGTGGGGGTAGGTATACTGTCGAATTATTCCTGGTCTATTTACACCCAACGTTTAGTAATATTGCATTGCTTAACAAAGGAATTCATTATTGACTGATTTTCACTGCAGGTCAGAATCAGAATTGATCAAACGTTTCTTAAGTAATTTAAAACTTGATATCATACTGATTACATACTGTCCTAACTATCCTGCATAGACAAAATTGCAGAGAGTAATAATTATTTCATAACATCCAAAGTTTGAATCATTTTTGACAAAATGCCGTTAGAGAGCAAGTTAGAAGAAAAGCTTTAGGATTAGGTACGTGTCATAGATCTGCTCTTACAACAGAACGGTACTCGACTCATTAGTAGCCCACGATCCCTGTCATTAGCAGACATGTCTAACTCACACTAAACCATATGGACATGTCTAACTAGCATTTTAAACCGTATACTTACCCGTTGCTTCACTGTGACTCCAAGAATTTCGCTTAATAGAGTTGAAAACTTGATTAAAAATCTATAATTAAATACCAAATCAAATCAAATCAAATCATTTATTTACAAAAAACATACACGGGTAATATACAATAGTCATGTCAGCAACAAAACGATGTCATGAATGCATGTTCCGCCAGTCTGGCATGCAAAATTACATAAAAATAAGACTTAACATTAAATTTTACATTTTATAATGCAAACAAAAATAAAAATTAGCTTAACACTTCAGAAGCATCACATCTAAATATTCTAAATTAGTCATACATTTTCTCAAAATATTCACTTAACGTATAGAATGGTCTTGTCAGTAAATACGACTTCAAAGTCCTTGCAAATTTATTAAAAGTATTACATTCTTTAATCTCATTATTTAGACAATTAAAATTTTTTATTCCACTATACTCAATAACTCCTTCGGAACTGTACATAATTAATACAACTAGGCAAAACAATATCCGAGTTATTTCTTAAAGTATGCGACTTACCATCACTAAACTTCCGGAGTGGGGTTATCATACTGTTCGGTGTAACCGAACACCCTTGCGACATCTGTCACTGGCGGCTCCCGTCTTTGTACGAGGGTCAAACTGAAAGTTTCGGGAATAGAAAAAAATAT
>BHDV01001956.1:3723-21420 GCA_005406045.1 Adoxophyes honmai | reverse complement strand
AACTACTCAAATTATATTTTTAAGTTTTATTAACATACAGGTATGTAAAATTTCGTTACGGATTACATTATCACCCTGTATACTCACGCCTGTATTCCCAAGAGGGATAGGCAGAGCACATGAATTCAAAAATCCAGTGCAACGTTTAGCAATTTCAGCTGGTTCAAAACAAAAACATGATTAAAATGATTGACAAGTAATGATTAATAATTTACAATCAAACTATTTGGGATCCCTTTAAGGAGCGTGACGTCATTTTTGTGTCAACGGCATGAAAGTTACGGGCCCTGGGAATAACAATCTCGGGTGTCAGTTAGCGCTGGCTACAACGGGACTTGCAGAGCCTTATAAAGTAGGTTTACAGGGCGCAATGAACTGAAAACCGATGAAACATCTGTCTCCTACAAAGTCAATAATGAAAATATTTTGTAGGTTATTCTAACGCGTATAGCCGACCACTGGTTAAGATATTTATGGTCGATTAGCTTTTGCCAGCGGCTCCGCTCGCGTTAAATTCGGGGTATTACAGAAGAGAGAGCACACATACCAATTTATAGCTTTTTACATTGAAAATTGCGGAATTCTCCACAAACTTCCACCCCTCACTTGAGGGAAATGGGGGGTTTTGAAGAGACAAAATGTAGCCTATGTCACTCTCCATGCCCTAAACTATCTCTACCTAAAAAAATCACGTCAATTCATCGCTCCGTTTAGCCGTGAAAGATGGACAAACAAACAAACAAACAAACAAACAAATAAACAAACACTTTCACATTTATATATTGGTACGGATTGCCGGCCACACTGTATAACTATGTATGTATGTGTATGTATACTTACATTGACGAGTTTAATGATGTTTTCGATGCCCTCAACTTAGTTTCCACGGCAGTTACACTTCGGACACTATCTTGAGATGACTTGTCTTTTAAATTTTTCCTCCAGCAACATTCTTGTTGTTGATCTTTGGCCACAGAAATCCTATTCCTTCTAATCTTTTCCAACCTCAAAGACCTGAAAAAACCAATTCAGTGTACAGTCAGGGAATCTGAATGTTTAGCAGGTTGACCGCCTTCATAATTTGTTCGCATTATAGGACAAACATAACGATGAAGTTCAATATTGAGTATTTATGTCATGCTACTGGCTGGAAATAGTAATATGGCCAATTTTAGGAGTATCTCAACCTAAATATCCAATTTCCCTGACTGTACCATCGAACCAAATGATTCCTGAGCGTCTAGTGTAATGAAGTCAGTCAAAAAAGGCGCCGATTTCGATTGCGTATTAATGCGAAGAATTGTATGGACCGCAGCAGTTGTGCAAACGTGCCGCTTGGTGGCGCTGTCTCAGTCTCCATACAATTCTTTGCGTTAATAAGCAAACGAAATCGACGCGTTTTCTTGAACGACTTAGAGTGTGCAATGACCAGGGATCGGATTTTTCATAGCATGGTCGGATGAAAGAAAACTATGGAGTCGATATTAAAATTAAACTTTACTTCATACTCATACTCACTAATTTTCTTAGTCCCGTAATACTTTGCTCCTTGTGCAGTTTGACAGATTGAAAAAGTTAATCAAAAATTAATGTAATTAAAATAAGAAAAAGTTGCCATTATTTTCTCGTTTTACAATTGTAATTTTGAAATGGACAATGCACATGTCATCCTTGTCAAGATTTTGAGACACTCATTACTGTATCTACAAGCTTTATGGATATTGGAAACTAGATGCACATAATAAAAATAATGTTTTATTTTACTTTGCAATATAATTTATTTCTACTCGTGTGATTTGTTTTATTTATAATTCAATTCCGTTCTTAATTAAATGAATGAGTATGAGTATGGTTTACATAACAATTTAATTTTAATATAGACTCCATAGTTTTCTTTCATCCGACCATGCTATGAAAAATCCGACCCCTGGTAATGACACTAGAGTACTAGACTCTCGGACAGTGATCGTATATCTCGCGCCATTGAGGATAGAACCTATAGAGTACTAATGTCATCTTGGTTGTTCGGAAATTATTCCGCAAAACAATTGAAGTGATCGCTGTGCTATTATTGGCCGGTCCAAGATCGCGCGTAACGCTAGAGCCTTTTTCTCTACGGTCATTGGCTCTGTACAGTTTCTGTGACAGTGACGGTGACGTTTAGTATGTTGAAATCAACAAACTATTTGCGGACCGGGGTTGCGAACATTGTTTCTCTATAGGTTCTATCCTCTATGTCTCGCGCGCATCTCTACTCGCGCCTTAACGTGCTAAGCAGGCAGGAATCAATAAGTGTGACAGTGCACTTTTAAACAGTTAAGGACAGAAACAAAAACGTCAACAATTTTAAACAAAAAAAAACCGACTTCAAATTAGCAGTATTTTGTAAGTATTCTGTTTACTGAATGTAAATTCTTGACTTCATCAACAAATTATCGAAAACGCCGTACATGTCCCTATAACATTTGAAGAGTTCCCTCGATTTCTCCAAGATTCCATCATCAGATCAATTTCGTGCCAATGGGACCAATTGTGAGTTATACTCTTTCGATTAAAAAAAAGTTTTGAAAATCGGTGCACGGGTCTCCGAGTTATCCAGTAACATAAAAAAAAAAAATTGGTTGAATTGAGAACCTCCTCCTTTTTTTGAAGTCGGTTAAAAGCCAACAAAAAAAGCAACACTCACGCAACATCACCCTTCTCAGCCAAGGTAACCTTAAGATCATACTCCAAGCCAAGCTTCTCCTTCGCTTCAGACAGCGGTGCATACAAGGACTTATACCCAAAACCAACGTCTGTGTCCCTTTTGGACCCATTAAGGACCATAGACAAGCACTTTGCTTGAACGAGAGGCATGTCTGGGTAATCTAAGACACCTTCCCCTTCTGTTTTTAGGAAGCGAAGGGTGTTGTTAAGCAGATGGATTTTGGTCATCTTGTTTGGGGTTCGTTCCTCGGTGTGGTTCAAGCGGTGAGATAGTAAGCTGGAAATAAGGTTAGCGCTTGATGTGCTGAGTTAGCATGCGGCAGATTTTTAAGCCAAGGATACACTAGGGGACAAATGTCTCACATGTGTCGGCGACATGTCAAGGGAAGCTGGCTGATTTCACCTGACATATCTGGCGACATCGCGCGACTTATTGTGTCGTATCACGTGTCGCGCGATGTTGCCAGACATGTCGAGCGAAGTCCGGCAACGTCGCGCTACTTCACCCGACGTTGCTGGGGACAAAGGGACGTGTCGTGGGACATCTGTCCCCTAGTCACTACCATACACTAGGACCTAGTGTATGCTTGGCTTCAACCTGCAGGGCTGTTGTCTAATGCACTAAAAATCAATATCGGTTTCACGGAGGAAAGCGATCTAGATCTCAAGCGTCGCGTAAAGTGCTTTCGCGTAAAAAACTGGATTACGATTGCGTAAGCATTTTTAGAACTTATCCAAAACCAATTTTTAGTAAATCATTCGTTCGATTTGGTTTAAATGTCAATTAAAATATGGGTATGGGTTTCGGTTCGACGATGTCACGTTTTCTCAAAGCGAGATTTGATTTCAACTGTCAAATTGAAATCGATGTAGATTTTTAGTGCGTTAGACAATAGCCTTGCTGTTAGTCGCGATCTACAATTCATATTTAATGGGACGATTTTAGAGAGAGAGAATAACATCGCAGCATGTAGGTAGTCTAAACTTACGTGTGCCGTGCTAAGCCAACAAGAAGGGACAATAACAAGAAAGCCAACAAAATTGGAATTAAATGCGCCAGTTTATTAGCCGTCATTTTTAACTCCAAACAGAGATGATAGTCATAGCGCAATGTATGCAGTGGCGTAGCTACGAAGGAGCTAGGCGGGGCAGTGCCCCGGGGCCCTCAAGCTCAGGGGGCCCTCGAACCGTTTCTATCCGAATTCTAGGGGGAGGGGGGTGCCATGCTAACTACGCCACAATAATCAGTTTACATAGGTGTGGGGCCCCATTTTTTTATTTGCCCCAGGGCCGTTGGTTACCTAGCTACACCACTGAATGTATGAGATGGATGTGATTAATGGCACGTCCCAATATCCAATCTAATGATTATAATGGTTAGCTTACTAGAGTTAGGAAAGTAGCATAATATCTATACATCAACCACAAAACGAAAATGAACAGATATCAATCAAATCAAAATATTAGTGTTGAAAATGGTAAAGTACAAAGATGGACTTATTCCTTAAGGGATGTCTTACAGCCAACCCTTAATAGATAGATTGACTTAATAGACTTAATTTAATACCAACAAAAAAAGAGATTACAGTAATACAAACTGAAAAATACCCATTCAATAAATACTTTCACAGAATAAATAATTACATCAACAAATAGAAATTATATAACAGCAAATGGGCACACAAAAATGAAAAAAAAAGTAGAATTTTAAGTAAAAAAGTAGAGTTATCTAAGATACATAGATAGATAGATTAGATAGATAGCACTTTATTTCATTTTGAAAATCATATTAAGTACATTTGAAATGTCAAAATACAATAAATTCACAAAAGGATCGTCATATAAGTAAATAATAAAAATTAACTAAAAAATAACACAAATGAAAATAGAAAAAGAATAAAAATAAAAATACAATTAGCTACATCAGCAAATAGATGTAAATATAAATGTCAATATAAAAAAATATACGAAAATAACTATAAAAACAGTGAATCACATAATGTAATGTAACACAATATAATGTCAATAATAAAAAGTAAAAATAAAAATAAACATGTCATGGACTCAATAATAATTAGTTATTCAATAAATTTGTTTAAGAAGTAAATCGACTTATCCAACAAAAGTTTTTTCAGCTGGCAACCAAATATTTTGTCCAAACTAACATTCCTTAGGTGGGCGGGTAGTTACTACGTAATTCCAAAGTAAATTAGTAAGTGGTAGTTACTAAGTAAATTAGAATGGTCTTACCTATCAGGTTTCTTCATTAGTGTAGGTTCCATCTTAATTTTATTGTAGTATATCTTCTTGTATGTGAAGATTCTGAAATTAAGATCAAAATTAAAAAAACATTACTTTAATACAGTGTTTTTCAAAGAGTGGGTTGCAACCCCCTAGGGGTTCACAATACCTATGCAAGCGGTTAGCGAGGGCATTAGAAGTTAAGCAACAAAATAGAAAACACTGGCCAAGAGCGAGTCGGACTTACGCAAAGGGTTTGAACCAAAAAATGCAAAAATCACATAATAAATCATCTGTAAAATTTTTGAACTGTCTAGCTATCTGCTAGTGTCCGACCGAAGGTACAATTTTGGCCGAAGCCGAAGCAGATTAATCGGCTTTCATGAAAACCTTCGGCCGAAGCCGAAGCCGAAGGTGTGTTGACCCAAAGAAATGAGAGAATTTGCTAATAGTAAAAAAAACAGCAGTATATTTTCCGCAGTTTTCGCTTTGAAATCAAGTGTGTTTATGTTGTTATGTTATGTGTTGTCAGTTATTTATAAGATTAACTGCAAGCAATGCGATCGGGTCGGCAAAACGCTGTTCTGCTAAGCGCTGCGCACTATCCGTCTCGCTCTGGCATCGTTCGTTCAATTTCAAATCACAATTTGCAAACCTTCGGCTTCGGCCAAAGCTTCGGCCAAATTTTGGCCGAAGCCAAAGGTTTGGCCGAAGGTGGATTTTTTGGCCGAAGGTGGCCGAAGCCGAAGCTTCGGTCGGACACTACTATCTGCATTCTTTAGATACAGCCTGGATGGACAGCCAAGTCTCAGGTAATAGGGGTCCGTATTTACCCTTTAGGTACGGAACCCTAAAAAAGAACACATGTAAAACATAAAAATAGCTTACTAGATAAAACTGAATTTAAGGAGTCAGAACTCACACTTCACCGGTTTTATGTTGTTGTTCTGAATAAACTACATAATTAGTGAAGGTTAAAAAACCTTACATTAAAAAAAAGCTTAAATAAATAATTTATTTGATTGGTATTACAGTTTCGAAAGTTCAAAATTAAATATTGAAGTTCCTATTTTCGTTCCCTTATTGATATTGTGTTTTGTCGAAGATGCGAGTTTTTGAGAATGACTTGCGTGCAGTTCTAACGTTTAAAAGTAACTGCGCTGGCAACAACCCCAATTTAAATTTAAAAACTACAAACTTACAAGCTACCCGCCAAACTATTATCCATGAAAAAGTTACAGAATTAGCAACAAACTAACTCGCACATTCACACAAAATTTGGGCCATAAAACTAGAAAAACTTTGTTTGAACTGGAAACTTTTAACTCACCGCGCACCGTGGTGCTAAATAATGCAAATAGGCACAGCCAAAATAAGTAGAAAAACCGTGAGAAAAACACAGCACCGGTCGGCACCGGATGATAGTTCTGTCAAAAAGTTAAAAAAAGCTTACAAATAAACGTTTTGTTTACCATTACAAAAGTAGGAAACTATCTGAAAAAAATAGCTATTAACGAGAATTCTAGAGCATATTTTTCTTGAAAGTAACAATATTTAATAATAAATTGCAATTACAGCTGTATTTAAAGAAAAGTTATAGAAAATACTGAACTTAAAATAGTTTCATTCATTCAGTAATGCAGTAACTAAACGTTTGTTACTTGAAGCTATTTGAGCAGTAGTTTAAACTGATTGATTTCTGTATAAATGAAAACATTTTGTTGGCACTGTTGGCAGCCTTGTGGTGAAGACTACTGTCAAATTATTGTTATATCGGTTCACAATATTTATGTAGAAATTTCGCGAATTTCTCTATAAAACTGCCTCTTTTGAGGTAATGATTTATTAAAAATGTCGTTCGACGTCAACTGGGATGTTGAAAATTACAGAGAAGAGCATGAATGCGAAGAACACTGGGAACTGCGGAAAGCGTTCATCGAAAGGTGGAAACATGAATATCCTGAGGATAGGCTGATATGCTTGGCTCGGGTCTTCGCTAACATGGAGTTTATGGGCTGCAGATATCCTACAGAAGTCATGCACGAAGTAGCGAGACTCTCACAAGAGGTACGCTCTCGTTCAATTTCTTTTTGTTGAGCGAAATTTTAGCGGCAAAATATGAATGATTATGTATTAATTCTAAATAGCAGTCAATACATTGCTGTTAATGGATTTAGATATAGTAATAAAATAACAATTATGTCAATTAATAAGCATTCTGTGGTTATACTTATTATTGCATCAAGTATGTTCAACTGATTGATTTTTGTCATAGGTTGCTCAGGGCTACAGAAATTCAAGAAAAAATAAACTTAAAAGAACCTTTGTCTCTGCCTCTGATGCAGCGGAAGACAGAGCGAAAGGCACCAAACGGGAAGGAGGCATTGTGGTTGACGCACCTGCCCCGAAATCAAATAGAATACAATTTGTAAGGCAAGGACAGGACGTACCTGAGATATCTGATGAAAAACCATCTGACAGTCGAACAGAGAAAGTACCGGAACAAAATCAAAGCCAAGCTTATGATTTGAAAACAAATGACAGTCAAAATGAAGCGAAATCGTCACAGAAGGACCCGAAAGAGTATTTTGAGGAAATGGCCCAAGTGAGGTGTTTGGATGTTAGGAGCTTTGATGAGAGGATGTTTTTTACGAGCTTCGGACAGATGGTGCTGTTGATACGGCCGTGGGCTACCAAGTGGTGGAACATACAGGGTGAGTTTAGCTTGAGGAGTGCCGAAAAATAACAGCTTTTGTGTATCTGTGGCAGGTTGGCAGGGGATTGAAGTTTAACAATCTATTCATTTATTGAGTCATATTTTTGTAACTTTCACAAAAGTAATAAAAAAAAAAGTTTAATACATGTGTAAATTAGCGAAATGACCCTGTCTAGGCGAATTTAATAAAGAATCAAAAATATTTCAATGTTTATTTTTATGTACAGTCACATGCATAACTTTTGAAATATTCAAAGACAGCATTTGTACGACTTACAAGGAAATGACGACAACCGCGACTGCTACAAAAAAATCGCGCCGAGCCCTATGTGTTCTAATTCGAAATTATCCACTGCAAGGTACAGGTTTTATGATATGGATGTAAATTAACATTATTTTCACTCATTGTGTATCTACTGACTCGCTTATAATAGACACCTCTACTCATCTAATAATTGCTTTTCCACACTTATATCAAAAAAAAAAATTTCAGCCAGCTGCCAGGTGTGCAACTTGCCTTTCACATCAACGTACGAGAATGGGGTCCTGTCTATGTTCATCTCTGGGAACTTGGTGGCCCGGGCCACTGGACCCAGCAAGGCAGAGGCCAAGAGTATCGTGGAAACCATGGCTTGGAATGTAAGTTATTTTTGTTACCTAAGGCTAAGCGCGCACTACGACTTTTTGTCGTGCGACACGATTTTAAAATAGCGCTGTCCATACTGTTTTTTTCATCATAGTGCGCGCGATGACATATAAACCCTTACGTTGCATTTCTGCGACAAAATTGTCGCGCGATAAAAAGTCGTAGTGCGCACTTAGCCTTAGATTCGTTCATACTAATCATAGGTCCAGAAAGGCTACATGATCAAATGAGCACATTTTGCACCTTCAAAAACTTTTTTTCCAATGTGTATGATTCCCCTGCCTACACCATACCCCTGTCTTTCCCTGTGTGGTGTTGGTTTAGAATAACACCTCTCCAATTCCTCCGTGAAGGTCGAAAAAGGCAACCAAGAAAACAGGTTAGGGTATATTTTAACCAACAGGCTAGCAACCTGCCAACTCATAAGCTTATAACCTAAAAAAATGTCCTAGAAGTGGTTATGAAATGTGAAATAGTCATTGTTTTGTCTATGTAGCGTTTTGTGTGTTCTGCCTACCCCATTTGGCAATACAGGTTTAATGTATGTTTGTAAAAGTTATACTAATTTTGGCTACAAAACGTGAAATGGTCATTACTATGTCTAACATGTAGCATTTCGTATGCTCGGGCTCTCCTATGGGAATACAGGCGTGATGTATGTATGTCTGTATGTCACTGTTTGTATCCACAGAGGCTCCGGAGCGAGGTGATAAGTGTAGTGGTAAAGGAGGCCTGGATCGCGCAGGGCTCCGCCATCACGGTGGACCAGGTCTCGCGCCCGCGCGGGGACGAGTTCGGAGCGCCCATCGAGAACAGCGTCGCTACCAAGTGAGACCGACAAACAAGTCTATTCCGATTGTACAACGTGTTACATAAATATGAGAAAAACAGATAGGGGTTGAATGACCCATTATAAGGAATCAATTTACAATATATCCCCCGTGTGGTGCTGGGTTAGAATAGCACCTCCCCCTTTCTTTCCGTGGGTGTCGTAAGAGTCGACTCTCGGAAAGGAGTAGTGTATAGTGAGCGACGGGCTAGCAACCTGTCACTGCAATATCACGTTTAACCATCTGGTTACCCTGAAATTGCTAAACGCGGCACTGGATTTTTGAATTCACGTGCTCTGCCTACCCCTCTTGGGAATACAGGCGTGAGAATATGTATATGTATGTATGTAATATACAATATTTGAAAAAAAAAGTCATTAATTAATTACTCTTATTGAATTTGCAAACTTTTTGAATGAAAAATTGAAAATTCGTCAAAGAATACATGCTGTTTCAGCTTAGCCGGGTATATCGGCTTGTGTAACAGTTCCAGCGATACAAATTTAGTTTTCTTTTTTTAGTATTTATTAATTTTATTCTATATTTTTTTATATATGAAATATAATAATACATACATCGTTAACAGGATGATGAAATTGATGGGCTGGAAAGGCGGCGGCTTAGGAGCCGACGCGCAGGGCATTGAAGAACCCATCAAGCCACATCTGCAGATGGTGAGTTTCCCGCGTAGACGGTCCTTTTTAGCTCCCTTTTTAGTGTTCCCTACTTGAGTGCCAATGGGAATGTTTCTGAAAAACCGTGAATTATCAGTCATTTTCGAGCTTCATTTAAAATGCCACATCTTAACGCAAAATTAACGAAAAGTACCTAAATCCATTTCCTTAGTCCTCTCTTACGACATCGACAAAAATGGAGCCAACTATAGGGTTTTCAAACAACAAACCTTTTTTTCAATTGGCGAATTTTGAAATCTGACTCGCACTTGGCCGTTTTTCAGGTGAACCGCCAAGGGCTGGGCAGTAGCGCGGGAGCTCAAGGCCTCCGCCGCGCAGCGGGCGCGCTCATGCGGCGCTACCTCACCTCTGATACCCTGGACGTAGACCTGGTCTTCAGCCGAGACTTCTCCAAGGAGGAACGGGCATCGCTGCATCAGCTCGCGCAGAAGATGGGCCTGGCGAGCAGGAGTTATGGAGCCAACGAGGACAGGTGGGTGGCAAGAGGAGCCAGGGTCGAGGGCATCTGGCGACGCGCTGGAAAGGCCATTAGGAGTTACCATTACAGTAGGACCATTAGTAGGAATTGGTGGACATTTTCAACCAACCGGCTTAGCACATCAAGGCGCGAGATAGACTATACCTGGGGCTACCTCGCTTCGGACACCCTGGATGTAGACCTGGTCTTCAGCCGAGACTTTTCCAAGGAGGAGCGGGCATCGCTGCATCAGCTCGCGCAGAAGATGGGGCTGGCGAGCAGGAGCTATGGAGCCAATGAGGACAGCTAGGTAGCAAGTGGAGCCAGGGTCGAAAGAATCTGGTATCGTGCTGGAAGGACCATTTGGAGTTACCATTACAGTAGGCCCATTAGTAGGAGATTGTGGGCATTTTAGACCAACCAAGTAGAGATGCGCGCGAGATAGACTATACCTGGGGTTACCTCGCCTCTGACACCCTGAACGTAGACCTGGTCTTCAGCCGAGACTTCTCCAAGGAGGAACGGGCATCGCTGCATCAGCTCGCGCAGAAGATGGGCCTGGCGAGCAGGAGCTATGGAGCCAATGAGGACAGGTAGGTAGCAAGTGGAGCCAGGGTCGAAAGAATCTGGTATCGTGCTGGAAGGACCATTTGGAGTTACCATTACAGTAGGCCCATTAGTAGGAGATTGTGGGCATTTTAGACCAACCAAGTGTGTAAAGACCAAACAAGTAGAGATGCGCACGAGATAGACTATACCTAGCGCTACCTCGCCTGGTACACCCTGGACGTAGACCTGGTCTTCAGCAGAGACTTCTCCAAGGAGGAACGGGCATCGCTGCATCAGCTCGCGCAGAAGATGGGGCTGGCTAGTAGAAGCTATGGAGCCAACGAGGACAGGTGGGTGGGAAGCGGAGCCAGGGTCGAAAGAATCTGGTATCGCGCTGGAAGGACCATTAAAAGTTACAATTACAGTAGGACCATTAGTAGGAATTAGTGGATATTTTCAACCAACTGGCTTACCACATCATGGCGCGAGTAGAGATGCGCGCGAGATAAACTATATCTGGCGCTACCTCGCCTCTGACACCCTGGACGTAGACCTGGTCTTTAGCAGAGACTTCTCCAAGGAGGAACGGGCATCGCTGCATCAGCTCGCGCAGAACATGGGGCTGGCGAGCCGAAGCTATGGAGCCAACGAGGACAGGTGCGTGGCAAGCGAAGCCAGGGTTGAGGGCATCTGGTGACTCGCTGGAAGGACCATTTTTTGAGGAATATTTTTTACATTAAGGCGCGAGTTAAGACGCACGGGTGATAGACTATACCTGTTACTGTCTGACAGTAGATGGTAGAAAGTAACAGATAGATCGTCTCGCACGAGTTGCTGTTCAAACCTACAGGTTCTGATCTAAGAATCGAATTCATTCGTTTTGCCTAAAACCGACGCCATCTTGTATAGCTCTGGGACAACGGTTTGATTTATACAAAAGATTCCAATAGAGAGATCTCTCTTTGGGTAGATCTTAGGCCTGGGGACCGAAGTCCACAGAGAGAAAGTTGGAAGTTGTATTTATGCAACCGATCTTCGAAACTTCTTTGGCGCGATTTAGAGTTGTTTAGTTCGGCTATTCAACGATAGAGGTAGCGCTAGGGCGCTACATATTCATTGTTATCTGATCACAACATATGGTTCTTGAATGTTTTTCTTCTGAATCGTTTAAAAAATCACACTAACTTAAATACTAACCTTGTTTGTTTCAGATTTTTAGTAGTGAAGAAGAAATTGGACCCCTTCTCGCTCACTCGTGCGGTGTTAGAAAAAGGCGGCAATACTCCCAAATACCAAGTGTTTATACCATGCGGCGTTGAATCGCGGAGTTGTAGATAAATGTATTATACTTATTTTGATCTGGACATTGAATAAATGAGTTATTTTGTAAATTTAAATGACTTTTTTTGGCTATGCGTAATAGCCCGCGTTTAGATCTAATTTAACTGATGTGAAGCCCTCATTGATTTACAGATAAATGTAGGTAATTAGTATTCCAATAAAGTACGAGATAGAATCTTCGCAGCATGCGGGAAAGATCGAAACGTTGAGTATAAAACACCATGTCGAACTTCAGAACACCAGACATTTTCCAAACATTTACTAAGTCGCATTCCCGCCAAATTACAAAGTGACAGTTTAACTTTTTAAAAATGGGTTCCATTTTACGCTTCGGCCTCGCGGTTTTTTGCCTATCGTATGTTTTAGTTCTAACTCAAGGGTCTTTTATTAAAAGTAAAAACATACCGAGGGTCGGGAGGAGCAATGAGGCTGAGGGACCCTTCGATCAGGGCTCCATGGGCTACGTAATCAAAACCATTCCCGCTAAAAACATACCGCGTATGGGCAGGAGGAACTACGATTCGGTAAGGGTTCAATTTGCGTGAATTTTTTTAGGTGCTCGCTTTCAATATGCAATTTCATTTAACATGTTTTTAAATGGTGGGCTGTTATCCTTTTGGTCAATACCGTAGTAGGTATTTATCCAGGGTTTTTTAATGCGAATTTGTGTTGCAAAAAAAATGCAGTGTCTTTATGTTGTCTTGCACGGTCAGCTATAAAAAAACAGATACAGTCGCCGACATTTAACGTTTTATATTTCGGGGAATAAAGATATGAGATACGGTCAAGGACTTTCATTCATGAGCTACCATAGAACCTTTTCAATGAGAAAATTATTACGATTTCCCTTGATAATTAATGGGATGTCACTATGACGTTTACTGTGAATTGGTTCCATGGTGGCTCATGAATTAAAGTCCTTGACAGTACCTCCCGTGTAATTAAACGTTACAAAATAGCCCCCCGTCCGGTGTCGGTTTAGAATAACACCTCTCCATTAGGGCTTGTACACAAAACCGCGATGCGATGCGATGGGACGCCGCAAATTCGCAAAATCCCGGCAATTTGTATGGTTAGTTGAGTAGCGAGTTCGCAGGTTTTTGCGATGCGACGTCGCGTCGCGGTTTTGTGTACAAGCCCTTTCTACCGTGGAAGTCGTAAGAGGCGACTAAGGAAATAGGTAAAGGTATATTTTAGGCCTCAGGTTAGCAACCTGTCACTATTATGCCTGCCAACTCAAAATCTAAAAAAATATGCTAGTAGTGGCCACGAATCGTGACACAGTCATGGTTTTGTGGGGGATAACTCCAATAGAGAGATCTCTCTCCAGGCAGATGTTACGCCTGGGGACCGAAGTCCACAGAGAGGAAGTTGCAAATTGTATTTATGCAACCGATCGTCGAAACTTCGATAGCGGGATGTCGCGGGCTTCCATTTTTCTTGACAGTAGAAGTTCTACTACTCGATGATAGATGGCGCTGGGTGACCTTACAGTTTTGTCTGTGTAGCTTTTCATTTGGGAATACAGGCGTATGTACAAAATAGGGCGCTTAATTTTCTCTGCAACTGAATGTAGAAAACTTTTTAAGTGAGTTTTGATAAATAATACGATACGTTAATTTTATTTCCAGCAAAACCGTTACGATATTCCGAAACTCTATCAGTCACCCGGGGAAATTGTTGAAATATATGAAGGTAATTATGTTATACTTTCGTACATTGTGTCATACATATAAGAAACGGGCATGATGATCATGGAAGTTGGCCCTTGGAACCAGATAATTTTTATTTCAATACATTATTTTATTTTCAGATGACAGTCAACCAGGATTCAATCAAGAACAAATAGACTCATATTATAGCAACCAACTGGAGAATATGAAAAAATAATGAGTCCGACTTCTATTTTATACGACAGCTTTTACTGAACCTTGTTGATCCTTGATGTGGCTAAGATTTATTTTACTATACGTTTGGTTTTATTTGCCTTTTACTAATGCTATTTCAAACTAGTCATTAATATAATTATTATATTGAATGAAATAATTAAATAAAACAAGTCTAAATAAAAATATAAAAAGGTTTTATTCTGACAACTTACACATTAAAAAACTGCGTAGAAAGAAACGTACACGATCCAATAGAGACAACGTCAAAAAGCAACCCTTTCAAATGAAGAAGTCAAACTGAGGATCTATATGTTCGTTTTACTCTGTCACACTGGTACGAAATTGCGTTTTGCTATCTTGCTCATACCAACTCCCATAGACTATTAAATTCATTCGGATATCACCTTTACATTTCTTCCACGGATTTTGTGGAAGAAATTTCCCATAAAATTTTGGATTTGAGCCTCTAAATTGCCAGTGGAACTTAAATAATCAAAATGGTGTTAACCGCGGACGTGCACCTACCAGAGGAGTCCGAATTAACTGTGCCTGAAATCAATTTATCGGGTGCAAGTTTGAGAGCTGCGTCTTTCCATCTCGGAAAATACTGTGAGCATGCTAATAATGTAAGTATTACGTTTAAATTACGATACAATAACTCGATGCTATTATATAGAATGTGAGGGAGTGCTAGTTGTTGTTCGGAGAAGTTAAATGATTGCATAATCACAAAAAAAATAGGTTATGTTTTGATCGAAACTGTATACCTATTCTATCGTCGAATTTTCAGTGTCGCACAGCTGTTTTTATTTTGTAGCAGTTATATCTGGATTAGTAGTAAATTATTTAATTTATCACCTTTGTGAAATCAGTTATGTTTTTAGGGTATTAATATTTAATTGTAAATACTTCACAATGAATAAATAAAAATTAATAAAAAGTATGCAAATGCTTTTATGATGTTGATACACTTGAATACTGGAAGAATAAGAATTTAGAAACCTGAAGGGGATTTTATTTGAATATCTAATGGTTGCTGTCCTAACTCATTACTTTTTTGTTATTGACAATCACAACAGTCAACCATTATAAATATTTACTCCTATTTTATTTCCTCTAACAATGAATGAATTTCCCATATTGTAGTGTCAATTTAGGATAACACTACTCAGTTTTCTCACATAGATATTGTAAGAGACAACTAAGGAAATGTGTTTTACCTAATTATCTTTGAACCTACTACAATGCAAAAAGTATCTATGGACCATTAAATTGTTACGGTTTTGATTATTATATGTGGCACAATCACTATGGAATCTATTCTGCGGCATATTTATCAAAATCCCATCTCTTATGTTTCATCCTCTTCAGGAGTTCATGCTCTGCCGTGTGGAAGAGAAGGATCCCCGCAAGTGCATCGCCGAGGGCCGCGCCGTCACCGCCTGCACCATGGAGTTCTTCCGCAAAGTCAAAGGGGCCTGCATGAGCGAGTTCAACCAGTATGCCAACTGTATTGACAAGAGCTCCGGAGATTTTAGCTTCCAATAGTGAGTGGTTAAAAATAATTCGGACCATAGTTTATTTTTTCAACTTCAAACATCATTTTAAACGATTTTTAAATAAATTGAAGGAGATTATTCTTGGCAAGGAGGATTGGGGAGAAAAAGTTCATATGGTTGTGAAGTACATAATTGAAGAAGTCAAATTATTGTTAAAGGAGTTTATGAATGTCGATGCACTCAGATGATGGGTCACGAACTGACCCGAAACATGTCGAGCTAATCTCGGTATAAAAACGTGACTAGATCCGTTATTTCACTATTCATACATCATGCCTGTATTCCCAGAAGGAGACGGAGAAAGACACAAAAGGCCACATAGGCAAAACTGTGACTATTTCATGCTCTGTGGCCACTTATAGCATGTTTTTATGCTTTTAATTTGGCAGGTATAGTAGTAGTCACTATTACTAACTTGTCACCTAAAATATGCGATGCACGTGCTCAAGTGCGAGCGTGAGGGCAATATTACTGCACGCGTGTGACAGAGATAGATAGCAGCGGGTTGACGCTCAAATTTGGCTGTGCTCCACGATAGGGCTTTAGGTAATAAAATGGTATTATTTATAAGTTCTTTGGTAGAAATTTCAATTAGTTTGTGAGTTTTAAAAAAAAATATAGTAGTTACTAGTTTTTTTAATATTTACTGTTACTATAATATAAGTTATCGGAAATAAAATGCTATATTATTATACCGGCCGATCGAAACAAATTGTCATAACTTGTCTGAATTAGGTTCCACCCTTATCCGATACTTTCTGAAACTTTTATTTCGGATTCGGTTACGATCGCGAATATATTTGTAGGGACACCTAGCGCCATCTATCATCGAGTAGTAGAACTTCTACGGTCAAGAAAAATGGAAGTCTACATCCCGCTATCGAAGTTTCGAAGATTGGTTGCATAAATACAATTTCCAACTTCCTCTCTGCGGACTTCGGTCCCCAGGCATAACATCTGCCTGGAGAGAGATCTCTCTATTGGAATCTTCTCTATTAATTTCGGACTAGCTTCCCCCCGCGGCTTCGCCCGCGTGGAACTCGGTTATATTGCGGTATAAAGCACAACTATAAAAAAACTTCTCGTTTCAAACGACACTCAGCGCCACCGATCTATCATCTATCGATCGGTCATCGATCAATATCGATCTATCATCGCAAACTATATTTTTGTTTTCCCTCGGGAACATCAATTTTTTCCGGGATAAAAAGTAGCCTATTATTTAATCCGGACTTCTATCTTTACGACTGCAAAATTTCAAAGCAATTGGTTCAGTAGTAACGGGGTGAAAGCGGAACAAACAAACTCACTTTCTGACGTGAGTAAGGAAGTAAGGATATTCGATAATTTCGGTAACGAAGCTCCCCAACACCGCTGAACTTTGACAGTTGACGTTTGCCGTCTACTCGACGATTGATGGCGCTGGTCACAAGTATTGACTACTGATATTTCGGCATAGCATGATGTTGTAAACTATTGCTTGCAGCTGCCGCACCACGCAGGGCGTGCTGGACAAATGCATGCTGGACAAGCTTAACATCCCGCGCCCCGACTTCGGCTACTTCTGCGAAGCGCGCGTTCATGACACGAAGAGGTATGTACAGTCAAGGAAATTGATAACTGTGCCACTTTGTACCTTTTCACAAGAAATGTCACTGTGACATACCGTACTTTCTACTAACCATAGCAATATGAAACTCACTATGAAAAGGTTCAAAGTGGCACAGGTAGCAATTTCCTTGACTGCAGTATTTTAAACCCGTGTGGTGCCGGGTTAGAATAGCACCTCCCCCTTTCTTCCCGTGGGTGTCGTAAGAATCTACTCTGGGAAATGGTTAGTGTATTGTGGGCGATGGGCTAGCAACCTGTCACTGCAATATCACGTTTAACAGTCTGGTTACCCTGAAACTGCTAAACGTGGCACTGGATTTTTGAATTCATGTGCTCTGCCTACGTTAGCGTTATAATGGCGGGACCACAACCTGGATTAAGTCAATTCATATTGCAATATTTAGTACCAAATTTGTACTATTTGGTACCATTTGTAAAAAAAATTGTACCTCTTCCG
>BHDV01001952.1:47875-100046 GCA_005406045.1 Adoxophyes honmai | reverse complement strand
TAGACGTGTAATCAATGACCGATGTGACCGACTAGATGTCAGCTATTGGATCAGTATTACACGACCAAGTTACAAACATATGTAAGTGGCTCAACAATCCCTGTTCGCGATGGTACATCGCGTGCCAAAAGGGACCCAGAAAGGAGAGCAATGCTCTTCCTTTGACCCGATTTCATTTAGTTTTGTACCAGTTAGATTAGGTTTAACTACCTAGAGACAGGACAACTTGAATAAGGTGGCGTCATCTTTGAATCGGTTTCACTCGGACTGTCAATTCCCATCGCTAAAGCGCTCATGTGACGTCACAGTAGGTTGAGAAAAAGTGGCACGCTTGTATACAAATGCAGGAACTCGCGGTATCTATTTCGATATGAGTCTGTGATAGCAACTCATGGTACAGACTGTAATGGTAATTGTGCAGGTGCGTTCCGGACGCAAGAGGTCCGTCCGTTCCGCAGGACGCGGCCAATTGGGGCCGCGGCGGAAGCGGGTAGATGGCGGCCCGCGCGCCATTTTGGAATTCGACATTCGAAATTCAAATTCGCATTTGATAACGGTCAATTTCGAACATGATACTACCCTGAAACACACTCAATTCGTTTTAAATGGAGTTTAGCTTGAAAATAATTCTGGTGGCTTTTTCTTAGTTGTATGTGGTGTCGGGTTTAGAATAACACCTCCATTTCTTCCGTGGATGTCGTAGGAAGCGACTAAGGAAATGATGATAGGAAGAAACTAAATATTTTGAATTCGGAACACGACCTTGACATAGATGGGCGATCGGCGCATCCTTCCTGCGGTGATCGCAAAAGTGTAAAAAGCGAGTGGTAACTGGCTGGTTGGCGCACAGTCTAGTGTAAATGTCGCAGGCGGATTGTATAATCCGCCGTTTTACATTACGCCTAGCCGTTTTGCAAAACAGCGCCGTTTTGTAAAGCGGCGGCTCAACGTTTAGCCGGATTTAATGCGGCTGAATAAAAAACCGCCGGAATGAATTCGGCGCTAAACGTTATTCATTACGGCTAGGTAGAATGTAATACGGCGAGAGATTAGCCGCCACTTTGTCATTTTTGGTTCAGATTTTTAACACTCGTGGCGCTGCATAACATAAACAGTAGAGGATTTAGAGGTTTTAATAGGTTAGGTTAGGTTAGGTTAGATTACTTTAGATTATGTTAGGTTAGTTTATTTTATTTATATTTATTTTATTTAGCATTTTTTATTTTGTAAGTATTGTTACCCTACAATTTTAGTAGTAGTACAATGCGGCTAAACGTGGGCCGCCTTATTGAAGAACGTATCGCAATAACAATCCGGCTGAACGTTGAGTCATTACAAAACGGCGCTGTTTTGCAAAACGCCTAGCCGTTATGTGAAACGGCGGTTTATACAATCCGCCTGCGACATATACATGTGTATATTTCCTTAATAAGCGCGTTATGTGAAAAGTTTTCATGGAACAGCGATGAGTCCGTAATTTCATGCAACATTCCATGATACATTAGAAAAGAATCGGAAGACTTATTAAAAAAGCTCGTAAGTATCAATAAAATAAGATCATGAGCCTTGAATAAAAAAATCTCGCGTATTTTAAGCTTTTTTCCAATTTTGTCGCGCATTTCAATTTGTTTAACTTAAGCATTGTGAGAAAATCATCAAAGCCCTGAGCCGTAATGGTGGAATTTCCAATCTAACCTTTATCAGTCTAAAGGTGTAACTTCAATGTCGACTGCAGACAGCGGCAACAGATATCGTGCAGTCATGTTTGCTAACCCGACCGCAGATGACAACTGCAAACGTCGTCCAGAGTACACAATCTTAGTTGGTTGGCCGATGTGACGTCAGTTTTTCGACTTTGTGTCGCTACCGCAGAGTCGTTAGCTGCTAAACTTCGTGCAGCTACCATTGTGACGTCAACCGCTTGATTTTGTGTCGCTAGCATCGTGACGTTTGCTGTTCGACTTAGTTTGGCTAGCGTAGTGACCTCAGCAGCTCGATTTCATGTCACTAAGCGTCGTGATATCAACTCTAGACATTGTGTCGCTAGCGTCATGACGTTAACTGCTCGATTATGAGTCGCTAAGCGTCGTGATGCCAGCTTGTCTATATTGTGTCGCTAGCGTCGTGATGTCCACTCCTAGACATTTTGTCACTAGAATCGCGAAGTCAGTTGCTCTACTTTGTGTCGCTAGAAATAGTGTCGCCGTAAACATGACGTCTGCTGCGTGCGGTCGAGATTGAAATGATACCTTAATACAGCATTCCAGACTAAAGTATCCAGGCTTCAAAGAGGCCGATAAAAAAGTAGGTTCACTATTTACTAATACATATTCTTTTAGGTCTCAAAAAAATACGGACGGTAGGTGTGTTTTGCTATGGGAAGAAGACACTTGGGAGTTGAGTATAGTACTTAACTATAATATAGATAGACAATGACAAGTATAGTTTATCACGCGCACGACTAACACTTCACTGTGTTAAGCAATCATTATTACCCATAGACATCTTCAGTCTTAAACTAGGAAAGTTATTTTTATTTGCGTTTGCATTACCTAAAGATCTTATTTATCAAACTTTATTATTTAATCTTGACTGATTTCATTGAAAAATGCAATTGATGAATCAATTTTTCATTAGGTACTTGGTATGCAGGCAACGTGTTATAAAACTGATCCGATTCCATTCCAACTAAGCTAAGAAAAACGCATTATAATTTCCTTTTGAATGGTAAAAATGTAACTCTAACTCACGACATCTCTTTTCACATTTAAACTTTAAATAAAATCATCTGATTCACATTTTTATTCCCAGGAAGTAAAATAATAATACGGTACAAAATGATCCAATTCAACTTTCCAAAGTGATCGTGGACTCCAATCATGTGCATCATTGAGGATTCCTGGCCCCAGATATTCGGAACCGAACTAAAAGTAAATTGTCGTGGCTATCCGAAATATCTGTCAAACTTCAAGCGAAGATAGAGTAAATTGAAGACACGGTACTTGAAAGAGAGATTCTTCTACAATCGTATTGACGAGAACTAAGGCATTTTTTTTTATATTCGTGATTCTGCACAGCTGTCAGTGAAATGTCCAGAATTCCGAATACAAAGAAACGAGAATGGCACAATACAATAATAATATTTTTTTTAACATACCCTCTTTTTTGCTCAGCTGTCTGTAATATTTTTTAGAATCACAAATGGAAAGAATCAAAAATCTCTCAATGCGATGCGTGTTCGCCACTTCGTACCATTATTGTTTCTTTCTATTCTCATTTCTGCACTATATTCTGTACAGTTAATCTCTTTGTAAATATTGTGCAGAATCACTTATATCAGGCGTTCTAAGTCTTGAATTTTTATGTGGACAGGTGAGACCATTCTTGTTTATTTTTTTTAAGTAGGTACGACCCTTATCTTACTCGCATCTACTCTTCGTTGATTTCTCTTGAAAATATATTAAAACTTTCAATAGGATCGGCCGGCGTTGAGAAATCTAAAAAGCGAATAAAGTATCTCACTTTTTCAATAAAACTAAGACCCTGCTTCGGGCGGGCAATATCGCCAAATTGGCCCCGGGAACTTTTTGTCGCCTGAACACTACCTTCGACACAGTGGAGAAATAGGCAGTGCCACGGTTTTTTTACGGCTTACTTCAAAGGTAACACTTTAATACCTATAATGATGCATACGGAAAGAAAAAATTACAACTGCTTTTTAACCGACTTCAAATTCTTTTTTTGTTTGAAAGGTTATAGTTTTCAGGTGGTTCCATTGTCAGCATATCTTGACCTGATGATGGAATATGAGGGAAACCGAGGGCAACCCTCAAATTTTATAGGCACAGGTAATGTTTTTAGTACATTTTTCAAAGCTACACTAGTATTAACGTTTGGCAGTAAAAACAAATGACTGAGCTGATGATGGAAGGTCAACTCCTTAATGCTTAGGAGTTAAAGGATAATTCTTTCAATACTGAATGCATCTGCAGACTGAAAATTATAATTTCAGTAATTAGTCAGGCCTGCTGGTGATGGAAGGTCACCCTCATTAGACAAATGCTTTCAGTATAGCCCAAATTTGAAGTCGTTTTTTTTTGTTTAAAATTATTATGTAACTGTTGCATAAAACAATGTGAAATCATCCTGAAAGGCGAATTACATAAATGTTCACGCGTATTAGATGTCTAATTATGTAAAATTTCATTAATTGACTTTATCTATAACAAAATATTTTTGAAAAATGTTCAGACATAACATTTTAAAACAACCCACAAAAAACGGTTAGAATGGCAACAATTCGTATTTTCACAAATTGCGCATCGGCGTCACTATCACGCGCCGTTAGTCGCGACCGCGTCTTCCGAATTTAAATAATTCGTTTTCTTTTTTCAATCTTCATCTTTTTCTCGATGTTCCAAATTTGAATGTGGTTACCATAAGATACAGATTAAAGTTGATCGCTTATCAGCAAATGATGTTGTCAGATCATGTTATTTTAATTATTTTTTATGTATACATGTAAAAGCGAATGACTCGTCTGGTCGCATACCCAAGGCGTGGTACAAATAGTCAGGCTTTCAGAGTAACTAAGGAAGTATAAGACCTACTGAAAATCTTGGTCCTTTTTGGAGGTATCTTCGCCCTTAATAAGACCCTTACGCTTCGCGCGACTCAATGTCGAGGGGAGAGATTGACATCTATGGATGTTAGACATCACTTTTAAAGATTAAACTCTGGTACCTTGGTGAGTGGAACCATGTCACAGCAAGCCTTAGTAGTTGACACCTTGTCAAGCCTGTGTATGTGATGTAAAGGAATTTAACTTGACGTGTTTAGCCCGTATTCAAGGAGCGTGGGTTGTTGTGGCTGCTGCCAAACGTTCGCGAAGCGCACTCTAAGCTTTAATTGTCAAGTAAATACTAAGATGATAAATTAGTGACTAAGATTGTATTTTATGACACATTTACAGAAAGGCCAAATTAGAAGTACCGAAAATCGACGAGATGTATAACGATAGTTGATGAATGTGGATGATGTAAGGGAAGTATAATCATAATAAGGGGATATGTATCCATTATTTTCGTGGATATCGTAAGAGGTGACTAGGGAAATAGGTTAAGGTAGGTTTTAAGCGACAGGCTGGCAACCCGTCACCATTATAATCTCTTACATCAATGTTTCAAATTTGGAAATTGGTTTTGAATTTGTAACGTTTTATGTGTGCTCTGCCTACCCGATTCAAGAGCAGATATATTGTGATGAATGTACAAATACTTATCCTATTCGCAGATACTGAAACGCCCCTAAAATCTGTCGAACTTTGTAAAAATCCCAAAAAGAACAAAATATCCCCTCCCAAATGTATCCCAAATGACACAAATCTATCCCTTCCCGCACCACATTTGTTAGGCCGAAACCCTTCATTCACAACTACGCAAGAAAAGGGTCTATGAACAAAAAAATACGCCTCAATCCTTCTACTTATTCTTTGCCTTTTGCCACAGTCAAAACAGAATATGTGATCTACAAAAAACTTGCTAAATGCACTAAGGAGTTTGTGCCTTACGTGAAACAAAGAAATACATAGTTTGTTTATCCATCAGTCACGCCTGTATTCCCTAATAGGTAAGCAGAGCACACGAAACGCTATACTATATCTAATCAAAACCATAACCACTTTGCCCAACAGAGCTGCTGCTAGCATAATTTTTAGATTTTAAGTTAAGAGGTACTTCTTTCAACTATGTTTAATCTACTACTAGACTATCTAACGATTCGCGTGCTCTGCCTACCCAATACAGGCTTGATGTAAGTGTCTATGTGTATTAATAGCCTTTTTTCTAGCATAAAGCGTCAAAATATAGGTCTTTCTGTTCATAATGTCAAAAAGGTATCAAGAAATTTATTTTCATATTTACTATTACTATTTATGCAGTATTTACGAAACTCGCCATTTTCCACTTCTATTTACACAAGTACAAAGAGTCCAAACACAGCGTTTCGTTTGTTGATCAATTACTGGATTTTCACTATGTTCTCTTTACTTTTTGCCACGTTTTCCGTCTAAATTCTGACCTACTTTACGTTACGTCGGAAATTCAACTTTACTACGCACTTTTATGACTTTCAATGACACTGAAGATACTTGAAACTTAAAAATTATACCTAAGTATTTGCTTAAACACGACACAGTGCGGTATCGTTAGCTTTGCAATTATTCTACTCTGGGTGGAGAAGGTTCCAATAGAGAAATCTCTCTCCAGGCAGATAAGATATTATGCATGGGACTGAAGTCCAGAGAGAGAAAGTTGGAAGTTGTATTTATGCAACCGATCTTCGAAACCTCGTTAGTGTCATTTGAACAGTTTTTGACAGCTAATGATGTAGATGACTTGCCGAAGAAGTTGTAAAACTCGACGAAAGGTAGCGCTAGTGTCGCTAAAGTAACATTAACCAATTTCTATTTTTTTTTTGTATAAACAGCAAATATTTTTAAAAGTAATAATATTTACATTACCATTATTGAGGTGTTGCAATGTTGTTTTAACAATTTATTACATGTGCTACTTCCTAATAATGACGTCACAGGCTAGTTCCCTCCTTGATTACATTTCCGGATTTTTCGGGTGTTCCTATTAAAAATACGGTTTGTATGACGACCGCCATAGCAATCAAACCTTAATTGCTACGTTTTAAAAATAATATTGCTCCCGACTTCGGAACAATGAACATAAAACTTTACCACCGCTTAACTAAATTTACGACGTATTTTACGAGAAGTTCGAGTTCCTGTAAGTTTTCAGGTTACGGAAAATAATGTTTTAATCAAAGTATAAGATTTAATACACGATTTTAATTGCAATTCACTGCAGTTGCAAAAGTCGTTAAGAACCTTGATTAAGATTCTTGATTCTGACCAATATTGGTACTACACAGTCGCCTTTCCTTATTTGCATATAAGTATTTTTTTAATGTATTATTATGTCTGCGTAATCGCTCTGCAATCTTTACGTGATTCTGCACACTATCCATTCGATCAGAATCTTTTAAGTCTTAATTTTACACGTTCGCATTTTCTCTTAATTTAAACTCTTGCCTATCTTCATAATCTATCATAATAATCATCATGATTTATTTACTACTATTGGTTGAACCGCTTAGAATCTTGTGAATGGATATCCGTTATTTTTATACATTTACCACGATACGTCGTAAATTGATAATTTTGCGAAAAGATGGGCGTAAAATAACACAATTTATTTTACGTTTAGAACCCTACGAAAGTTTATAAATGTTCTAGGTTTATAAACTTGCGTATCTTTTTATCTTCGGTGACCTCTATATTCTGCGTTCATTTATTTGTGATGAAATGGTGTCTGTCTTTCCTTAGAACTCAAAATTTTCACCGAATTCGTGATAATGCGTTGTAATATGAAAAGTTTACAGACAAAGGCAGAGTGAATTTTGCATGTATAAAATTTGGAGGGATTTATTCTTCTTATTCTCATTTCTGCACAATTTTCTGCACATCTTACAATTGTAAATGTTGTGCAGATTGGCGAATACGAATAGAGGGTGGTGGTTTAAGCGTAGAATAATCTAAAAGGACGTCTAATTTATATTTCCAATCAATGTCAATCGTTATTTCGCTTCGGGTAAAATACAAGAAATGATCGTTCAAATTATCTTGTCCTGGCTAGAAAAACTTTATTTCAATCAAGGTTGGAATTTAAACTGGAAATGAGTTTGGTATCGTATCTACATACAAACTTTAAGCAAATAAATTGAATGGTATCGTCGTGGAAACCGAAGTTTTTTCATTTGCCAATGATTGTAACTTTTACGGAGTCGCAATTATTCTAACTTCGTTGGGGCGGGCTGGGAAAGAATGTTTTCAGTTTTTAAACATATTAAGTACTGACAAAAAAGAGGGGTACTTATGGGATAGATAGAGCATACAAAATATGACATTGCAAAAGTCATGACTACACGCTTCTTAAATAGGTACTTCTAGCATAATTTAGCTCTTATAGGAGTCATCCAAATTTGATGAGGATTATATTATTTTGAGTTGTATGGAGTCGGAGTAAAATAACACCTGTCCATTTCGTCCGTAGATGACCTTAGAGGCAAACCTATTAAGGATTAAGTATGTTTCAGGCGACAGGCTCGTAACCTTGGATAACGAAGTTAAACAACTGAAAATCGGTGTTCAAAAGAATTACGATTTTAATATCAATAGTGCTAATCATGACAATGTTGCGATTATGTCTCGTAACCAGATTTTCTTTGTAAAACCCCCCTTTACATTGAATGACATGCAGAAATCTACGTTTAACGCTGACAACCTGCTCTATTTAAATTTTTGAATCATGAAATAAATTACCGAAAAAATTAAAAAGTTCGTGGTATAGCGGTCTACTAAAATTTTAAATCACAATGTAAACGGAGTCAACCGTGTGCGGCAAGTCCATATAAAATGTATGAAAACTACAGGAAATATGCCGGTGGTGGCGCTAAGCCCTAAGGCAGCGCAGACGACAGACTTTGTGCAATCGAGTCTGCGGCGCGCAAAAAGTCTACGTGGATTGTAAGCATTGTGCGCCGGACTTTTCGCGCGTCTTGTGCGTTACTGCATATAATTCCAAAGGTTCTATTTTCACAGACTATAAAGTCCGTCGCGGATAGTCTGTCGTCTACACAGGGCCTAAGACAACTGAGTAGTCCGAAACATGTTGAGCTAAACTCGATTTAAGATGCAAAAACATATATACATATACTACCTATGTAATTTGAGTCTCGTGTGGTGTCGGGTTTAGAATAACACCTCTCCATTTCTTCCATGGATGTCGTAAGAGGCGACTAAGGACATAGGTTAAGGTATACTTTAGGCGACAGGCTAGCAACCTGTCACTATTGTACCTGCCACCTCAAAACCTAAAAAATATTATGGCCACAAAACGTGGAATAGTCATCATTTTGTCTATGTAGCGTTTTGTGTGCTCTGCCTACCCCGTTTGGGATTACAGGCGTGATTGTATGTATGTATGTATGTAATTTGAGTGAGTCGGTAGTTTTAGTCTCCATGTTACACATTTTAGCTGTTCTCTGAAATATTGTACCCACAAGGTCTCGTTAACTAGGCACGGTGTCACTCTAATATTTAACACTGGGTTTGTCCTAATCCTGAGGACTTTTTGATCGTGTCCACACAAAAGCGAAACGCAGCGTTAAGAATTCAAAGTGGTCTCATCTGACTAACGAAGGGGTGAATAATCAGAATGCTAGTGTAAAGTGCGTACCAAACTGATGTACAAAATAGAGACGATAGGGCAAAAGTTAGAGTACGCAGTACGCACCCTGCGTTTAAAGAAACTAGAGTAAAAATAAGTAACTAAGTGGTAAATATTAACTACACGGTAGAAAGGCTACAAGACAGACGACTTGATAAAGGTCGCCGGAAAACGCTGGATGCAGGTCGCTTCCAACAGGTACTTATGGAAGTCTAAAGGGGAGGCCTATGATTAGCAGTGTACGTCGTATGACCGAAATGATGATGATGACAAAGGGTAACCTATTCCATAAGGGATCTCTGCCAACTAACATTTCGAGTAGTAGAGAAGAGCAGCAATTCAGGGATTCAATTCTTTACTCACTAGTTTTTTTTAGTTTTTGGTGCGGAACCCTACGTGTGTGAGTCCGATTCGCACTTAGCCGGTATTTTATCTTAAACATCAACTCAAAGTTTGACGTCAAAGACAAGTAGATGTACAGCGTCAAACACTGGAACGTTCACCTTATCGAAACAAAACATCGTTGTGTAATCTTGACTCAAAAAATCAGAATTCTAATATTGTCCGCAAAAACCGGAAAGCCAAACGATTCTCAAATTATTCACGTCCCAGATAAGATTAAGATCTTAGAAGAGTGCACTTAATGGCAAAAAAGCTTCAAAGTGGGAAGGTTCCGATTTATCCGATTTTGGACAGACTCCGGTTTATTGAGTTTGTCGAGTTGATTGTATAAGCCTTATTACAGGCCTGCGAGGGATGGCCGCTCGGAGGAATTAGGACGGGAGTAGACAGATAAAGTCTTCTTCTTTTAAAACTTTTTCTAACAGACGAGAGAAGCAAGTCTGCATACAATTATTGACATTTCATGTTAAGGTTAGCTATTGTCCACATAAGTAAACCCTTAAATTCTTTTTTTTTAATGACAATGACGATGTCGTAAGGGGTGATTAGGATACAGGTTTAAGTATGCTTTAGGCGACAGGCTAGCATCCTGCCACTGTAATACTTCTTCCATCTGTTTTAAACCTAAAATTATGCTAGAAGTCGCTAGGAAGCGTGAAATAGTTATGTTTTTGTCTACATCGTGTTTCGTGTGCTCTGCCTACCCCATTTGGGGACATAGCCGTGATTGTATGTATGAACTTACCATAATGTTTTTCTGAGGTAATACTTTATTGAGGTAAGGGATCCCGAACCGTATAAGGTAAAAGTACCAATGCTCGACGCCTCAACGCCCAGTAGATGACAGGCATCTGTCACCTGTCTTACTATGACATAAAGTTGCAAGTGCCATACGTCAAAACAAAATGACCATGAAGGAGTTCGTGTGGTTTTTAGAGGGTATAACCATCATGTATTGTAGAGCTGATACCTCCGTGGTGCCTCAAGCCGGTGCCTGTGTTTCCGACACGCAAAAAATAGTAATACTTTGTAAAACATCTCCATTATTTATGCCTCCGAGGGCAGCAAACATGACTGTGCGATGAATTGGGCACCGAATTTTAAGGCGACCGATTTGTTTTTAAGTCTAAGTACCCTTCCTTTTACGATTTGGAGCATGATAAGCCAACTGGAGTGAAGGAAAGTAGTTTTTTTATCGAGTGTAGTAGGACCTAAGGTAACGGCCCCAGTTATGGACGGTTTAAGTTGACAAGCACCAGTGATGGACACTTCATTCATAATTTAAAGAAAATAGAGTTGTGAATTGATTGTTGTAAAATAAATGACTATTCCTTAGTGGGTAGTAAATAAGAGTCATTGTCCATTACTGGTTCTTTGTCCATTACCGGTGACTTTACCTTAATTAGGTAGGATTCATCGTAAAGGACCCAGTGCCCGACGGTGGACCAATGATCGACGTTTTTGGCTCTAGTTTAATGACATTTAGAAGTGGAATTGGAATTAAATTATATTAGGTAGTTTCCGCTAGTTTTGTTGGTATTAAAATTTTTAATTTTGAGAAATTGAACCTGTGTACTGTCAAACCAATATTGTTAAAATTCCAGGCCCGGTGAAGAACCTACAAGAAAATCAACTGGGCGTTGTTTTTTTTTTTAAAAACTGTATAAATACATTATCAAAGGAACGATGTCTTTCTTACTCAAAATTACTAATACTGTTGATTTACATAATTGGTCAACAATGGTGTTAAGCGGGAGTGGCGTTATTCTATTCCGATACCAGACAGGAAAATAGTAGTAGTTAAAAATACGAGTAAAAATACAATTTTTGAATACCTACAATATTATTGTATTGGAAAAAATATGTGTCTAATATTTGTGGTGGCTCCGAACCCACGGCACGTCTTTTACTCACTTTTCACACATTTTTTATTTATTCTAAAGTAACAGAAAAAAAATAGAACAAACAAAAAACATTATCAACAAACAAAATTCTATGAAAGTATATTTTACTATGTTCTATTATTATACATTAAGTAATATAATATATATGTCACATTGTTATGCGACACACGTTGTCAGATTAACATGCTTCGAAAGAAACAATAGTTTTTTTAGGAGAAGGTGGACATTAAATTGCAAGCCAAGTTCAAAAAGAAAACTCCATCGAAAAACTCAATCGATTAGGCCAGAACTGTTCTATTCTATTTTAAATTGCTTAGTTTATTATAATTATCGATCGTGTTAATTTAGAATCATTCGGTATTAATTTTTCTCATTTCTGTTGTATTTTTTACTGTCATTATTATAATACTTTTTTTTTAACATCCGTGGATGTCGTAAGAGGCGACCGCGGTGTTATCTGGTTTTGTTGCAGCGTCTTGTGTGCTCTGTGTACTCTTTTTGGGAATACAAGTGTGATTCGTGTATGAATCTACTATTATTTTACATACAATCACTTTGTTATGTAACGGAGTAGGCAGAGCACAAAAAATGTGACAAAGATAAAACTAACATCTAGCTAGCATGTCGCCCAAAGCAAACCAAAACGTTATTTTATTATTATTTTACTTTAATGGTCATCTATCTTCTACATAAACATAACGACTGTAACGTAACATACAGGCAGACAAACGATAATATTGCAAGTGTTGTTTTCGCCACGTTGGATACGTTGCCATAAAATAATGGTATTCATTTTTCAACCGAACTTGCCTCATTTTTACGTTCGTTTACATCGCTAAAACATCTGTGTAAAGTTCTTTACATAATTTCAAAGTCGTTAAGGCAATTTATTCAGTTATGTGCTAAGACGAACGCAGTAACAAGCTGTGAAAAATTGTGAAAAATGGTGGAATTTTACGTGAAGAAGCAAGTTTTGATAGCTGCTTGTTGTAAGTGTAACCTATTCAGAAGTATTTCCTTTGATACAGATACTTTTATTTGTCTTGTGCTTGTGTTTTTAATGTTTGTATAATTTATCTAACTACATATATTTAATTTTGCATGGCATTTTAAACTGTATTTGGAAAGTTTGTTTTTGTTTTTAGTCGGTATCTGTAATCACCTATCGATATAAAATAATGAATTTCTAAAAGTCGAGTGACGTTATTGAAATTGTCATAGATACAGGATTTGTTTTACCTTTTAAGTTCCTATGCGTTTTCTTGTGTGCTGTCGGTATAGAATAACACCGCTCCATTTCGTCCTTGGATGTCGTAAGTCAATACGAAAATCGGTTTATTATAATTCAAAATAACTTTAATCATTGGTTCGTCTTACCAATGTCGAAATCGTTACTAGACATTTTTCCGTGACAAATTTGTAACGAATGTAACAAAGACATTAAATAAAAACACTTTACTTATTACTATTTTACGTTCCTATTATCCGCGGTTAATTATCAACAGTAAATGTAGCAACTAAACACTAGTGTCACTACTACGATAGTTTTACATGCATGCGCTATAATTGACATCTCTAAAGCGTGTCGCACACTAAGCAGATACGATAAGATATCTGTATCTGAACGGATATCAGTCAATATCGCTCCCTAAACTATCCAATGAGCTAACACACAGAGCGCAGATAACTTATATTTTATCGTCTAGTATCTGTATACCGACATATCGAAAGAAGATATTTATACGCAGATAAAATATTATTGTATCTGCTTAGGTTTGTGACACGCTTAAAGCGGCCGCCGAGGGTTGGTATTAAAAGTGAAGCATTTCAGAGCTTGTACCAAATTGCCATCCACTCCTCTCCTGGACAACGTTAACGACAGTTCATCCCTCTTCACTCTATCATAGGCTTTCTCAAGATCCATGAAAACGCTACACCTTTTGGCCTTTCGCTAGCAACTTCTCAACACACCGTAATGAGGAAACCTGATCCGTACATCCCATTCCCTTTCTGAAACGCTTGATTGACATCTGTACCATCGCGAACCGGGATTGTTGAGCCACGTAATCTTTGTAACTTGGTCGTGTAATACTAATCCAATAGCTGATATCTAATCGGTCACATAGGTCATTGATTACACGTCTAAATTGCGAACGGTGGCAAATGGCTCACAATCCCGGTTCGTGGCTGTACTTATTTTGTGGCCATCATTGGCTGGATTGTATTTCGTTTGCTGTCTCATTTTTTTTTATTTCCAGTGCTCATCGGCAACATTCTGACTGGGTACACCATAGGCTGGTCGTCTCCAGTTCTTGGAAAGCTGCTGGATAAAGACCAAACTCCTCTGGACGACGTCATCACAGAGTTTGAAGCGTCATGGGTAGCCTCCTCAAATATGCTTGGCGTGGTTTTTGGTAATTCAGTTAAGAGGGATCATCATCATCATTCCAGGCATAAGACGTCCACTGTTGAACATAGGCCTCCCCTTTAGACTTCCATGAATTTGGAAGCTGAAGCAAGCGACCTTTATCCAGCGATTTAAGGATTGTTTTCGTGGATAGAATCCTGTCGTTAGAAGTCGATGCTGTACCTATGTATTGTGGATTCTGTATTGAATCATTGATTTGAGCTCCACGCCGTGATATGGATGTGATTGATTGTTTTAAAATTATTTGGCTCGAATATAATTATTATGATTCAATACAGGATTCGATGTCTTTGTTTATTTTATTTAAATTATAGAAATTTTAAAATATCAAAGCCATCACAAAAATCGGTTCTAAATTAACGTAATATATTTTTTATCTCGATGATGTCAACCACAAAGTATGACGGGGAATACTACGTTTGATATATCGAAACATAATACACGGTGTTTTTTTAACCGTTTTAGAGAAAAAGCCCACTAAGTATATCCATTATATAGAACTCATTGGCATCATTATTTATTTTTTAACTCTAAATTTTTTTTTCATTAAAAATTATTTAAAAAAATAAATTTTAAGTTGAATCATTCTGTATAGCTTTACTCAAACGTTACCACCATTCGCGACTCCAGACTATTTACCTATCACCCGCGCGAGCTAATCGTAAACCAATCAAAACAAGTCCACGTGGACTAACGACCAATCAAGCGCAGCCTTGCCCGCCATCCCGCCAATCCTCACGCACCCGCGCCACGCGCATTTAAAGAAATGCGAAAGCCACCTGCCTGACCTCATTTTAGTCATAATAATTAGGTCATTGCATATGCACGAAGTGTCGCTCTGATCTGATTTTCGAAAGTGTCGATTCGCGTGTGACGATGAGTACCTAATCGGAATTATGTCCGTACTACCCCGTAGTCCAGATTTGACTCCTATGGACTTCTTTTTGTGGACAGAAATTAAAAGACTGGTTTACACTGAAGAAGCAAGCAGTCTTCAACAGTTAAAACCTTAAAACAGTTTGTGATTAGTGAAGTGAGAAGGTGAGCAAATTGAACCGAAATTTGCAAAAACGTGCCCGTGTGTGTATTGAACAGCACTGGTAGGCATTTCGAACATATTTGCTCCAATACAGGTGAGCTATGAGCTACTAGCCACGTTCAATGTCGATTTTGAATTTGTAGTAGGTAATTAAACGTAGATTATAAGGTGTAAATAAGTTGATTCCAATCTTTTAAATGCCCCTGGAACCCGTTCCTTTTCAAATACATACCTAACTACCACTAAAGTTTAGGTGCAATCAAACGCGGCGTGTTATCACGAACCCGCGTATTCGCGCGCCGTTTAACGCACCTTAACATTGAAAATGACGGTTTCAGACAGTCCTAAGCCTGTCAATTCGCGTATCCTCGCCAGTGAAATTGTGTTTCAAAATTGCAATAAAGAAACCTACCTACGGCCCGCGCTTTCGGCGCGGTGACCACCGACCGCCATCTTTGGACACATACGTAGGTAGATACAAATTCTAGCCGGGTTAATGAACTTCACACAGCGCGCGCACGATACAGGATGTTTAAAACTTTATTTTATGAATAAAAGTTTTTTATTTATTTTTTATTGAATTACTTATTTGATAAATTTTATTTCTGCGGTAACGATACATATATTATGTATAGATTGCGTGGGCTTTGTCTCTAAAACGGTTAAACAAACACCGTGTATAATAATCCAGTCTCAATATGAAGGGGCTTGAGCTGAAGGTCCCGCCCAAGCCCAGTTTAACCCCCTGTAGTTTTCCTCACGATGTTTTCCTTCACCGAATAGCTCGTGGCAACATGTGAGCCTGGGATTCGAACCTATGACCCTCTGCATGAGAGGCCACAGGTTGAACCGCGAATCTACCACAGAAATTTGATATTTACCACGAAATCGCTGAAGGAAAAAACTTGGCTGTTTTTTTTCAGGTCTCGTCCTCTGTGGGTACCTAGCCAACGCAATAGGCAGAAAGCCAACTTTAATAGTTATGTCGCTAATCACACTCTTCAGCTTCGCGTTGCTAGCTGTAGCTACCAACGTGACTTGGGTTTATATCGGCAGAGCTGTCAAAGGATGTGGCTCGATGGGAATGCAGATGATGAACGCCATGATTATAGGAGAATTCGCGTAAGAATCCTCATATTCTCATATTCACGAGGTCATTTTCTGTAACTTGTAAATAGACATTGGGGTACCATAAACTCTAAGACCATAGATTTCGAAGACTAATCAGATATAGAAGGTGTTGGCGAGACGAGCTAGTCGCTTTGAAGGACTGGCTGCTACCAGCTAAACACCGAAAGCAATGAAAAGCTTGGGTGAGGCCTTTTTAGTCGACTTAGACAGTGATCAGTTAAAAATTATAAATTTTCCTCCTAAGAGCTCTTTGAGAAGTCAGTTTAGAGTTTACATACCGTCATGTCTTTCTACTGCCGTCTAGATCTTCCTTTCTCAACAACACTCCCCATATAAATCTGCTCAGTAAATCTTTGTTCATCTATTTTTAACCGACTTCAAAAAAAGGAGGAGGTTCTCAATTCGTCGGGATATTTTTTTTTTATTATTATTTTTTTTTTATCATCATTATTTTTTTTTATGTGTGTTCGCTGATTACTCGAAGACGCCTGGACCGATTTGGAAATTTTTTTTTTGTTTGAAAGGGTGTAGTTTCCAGGTGGTCCCATTGCCAGCATATCTTGATCTGATGATGGAGTATGAGGGAAATCGAGGGCAACCCTCAAATTTTATTGGCACAGGTAATGTTTTTAGTACATTTTTCAAAGCTACACCAGTATTTACGTCTGGCAGTAAAAAAATATGACTGAGCTGATGATGGAAGGTCAACTCCTTAATGCTTAGGAGTTAAAGGATAATTCTTTCAATACTGAATGCACCTGCAGACTGGAAATTATAATTTCAGTAATTAGTGAGGCCTGCTGGTGATGGAAGGTCACCCTCATTATTGGACAAATGCTTTCAGTATAGCCCAAATTTGAAGTCGGTTTTTTTTTTGTTTAAAATTATATTCTAGTCAATAGGTATATCTTCTTTCTGACCAGCTCGATCCCATATCACACTATTTCGTATACTATATTTGATGATATACACGCCTTCCACACTTCAGGCTCTCAATTCTACCACTTTGTTTTCTTTTGCGTTTATAATTATCTTGGTATCCTACTTTCAGGTCATCAAATTTACGAGGCACATTTTTGGCTGCAATAGGGTTGTTTCACTCTCTCGGCATCTTATTGGTGTAAGCTGCAGGACCTTTTGTGTCATTTAAAGAAGTCTCTTACATATACATTGGGATTGCTATAGTCCATTTATCAGCTTGTGGATACTTTGTACGAGAATCACCAGTATTTTATGTTGTAAAAGGTAATATTTGTAATAGTAATATTTCTATTGAAAATTGTAGAAGGCAACTGCCACAAAATATATCTCTTAAATGTTGAACTTAAAACTGCTTAAACTGGCTACGAAACGTGAAATTGTTCATGTCTTTAGTTATAAAAAATATAAGCCTCTAGAAAAAAGTGTCGTTACTCAAACGACCAAGCAGATCTTCTGTAGTTAGATATCTTTGGTAAATATAACTCTGATAACATTCCAGGAAAAGAAGAAGAAGCTAGAAGTAGCCTACAAGCACTAGGCAGAAGTAAAGATATGGACGTGGAACTAAAAGCAATGATGGAGACGTACAAAGAAGACCACGCCAACGCCAACTGGTCACAACTATTTCATGTCAAAAGCAATAGAACAGCTTTACTAGTCACCTTACCAATAAACATATTAAACCAAGCAGGAGGTATTATGTGTGTGCTCTATTTTTCCACCATGATATTCAACACTGCTGATTCTTCTATCGAGCCCGATATGGCTACAATATATTTGGGAGTGACACAGTTCGTCGGATCAATGATAACACCGATATTTATTAATAAATATGGAAGGAGGATTTTGTTGTTGGTGTCTTCTGCAGGCTGTAGTTTGTTTTTGGTACGTTATCTTCTTATAATTTGACGCTATTGGCGACTAACGGGCTAGTAGCTTTTCTCCCAAAGAATTACTATAGCTGTTGGAAGAAGAAATGCTGCCAGTTTTATGGGTTCCATGCCACAGGAGCCCATTTTAGATTTAGATAGAGTGTTATTGTCAATTTTAATAATAAGTCCATTTAAAGTTTTACCTTCCTAAGTACCATCGAACCAATTGATTACTGACCCACCATAGAACCTATTCACAGTGAATGTCATAGTGACATTGCATTGATTGACAAAGGAAATGTTTATGACGTTTATTGTGACAACGTTCTGCGGTGGGTCAGGAATCAGTTGGTTCGATAGTACATTAGTTAAATTTTATTATACACTAACAATCCATGCAACGAGTGATGGTTATTTGTATTAAGCGTCGAAACAGTCAACAAGATTGTATTCGCTGAAAAATAATATCTAGTTTAAAATCTTTCTTAACATTTCCTTCTTTCTGTGTAGAATCTTGGTTGATTTGATGATTTGGCATAAAATAATTCAATAAAAATAAGGTCACATTTCATAAAGGAGCACGTAATTTTTGAAGATATTTTAATTGATGAAAGAAATGATATCGTGTGCGACACATAGAGCAATATCCGTTGTGGCGTCTTACAATTTCTTTATACTTCAATTACATCCCTCAACTCCACCGTTTGTTTCAGATAGTACTGGGTGCCTATTTCTTTCTGGAATCGATCGACCACCCATCTATTCCTCACATTAGATGGCTTCCGCTTGCTGCGCTTATATTGCTATTAGTCAGTTTTTGTGTTGGTAAGTTTATGATAAAAATTTAATTGATAATAGTAGAAAATGGCTGAACCTTCTTTTGTCACTCCACTAGAAAGCGATCAGCTCAAGCTGTCCCAAGATAGATATGAAGTTACTGGGGGATTAGTTACGTTTATCAATTTAATTACAAAACGAGACCATTTTGGACTGATTAAGTTACAAACCCCTTTTTAGTTTTTTGAGACAAAACAAAATCTTTTCTCCTGAACGGTTAAGATGGTAATGCAAAATGTTGCCATCGTATTATCGATGGACGCTGGCGACAAATACGAAAAGTTCACCTCAAAGCCACAAGATGGCGTGGCCAAATCACTTCTACTTCATAATCGTGCACTTTTGACAGAGTGGTCGTGGTCATTATATCCAAGTCGATGCTTGCAACACAGCAGCTCTTGCAACTTCTTCTTGTTTCTGGTGAAGTGGGAACAATCGTTGATAACATTCTCTGTGATGGACTTCGGGGCAGCGCAGACGACAGACTTTTTGTGCGATCGAGTCTGCGAAGCACAAAAAGTCTGCGTGGATTGTATGCATTGTATGCCGGACTTTTTGTGCATCGTGTGCGTTACTGCATATATTATAATTCCATAGGTTCTATTTCCACAAACTAAAAAGTCCGTCGCGGATAGTCTGTCGTCTGCGCAGGGCCTTAATGAGATCTGTCCGTCGTATTGGGGAGCAGCCACGAGATCTTTTGACATCAACTTTCTCTTGCACCACCAAACGTTCCATGGAGCCTTTGGTTCGAATGATGAGCTCGAAGAATTTGAGGAGTCGTAGTTGCAGTCTTACTATAGTTGTGCTAAAATGATGGTAAATCTTTCAGGTATCAACATCATCCCTATGACATTAATCAGCGAGATGTTCAGACCAAACATGCGGAGCATGGGAGCGGCATTATGCCTGATCTTCGCCTGTGGAGGTGCCCTGGCATCAACCTCAACCTTCAGCTTGCTTGCTGATGCTTTCGGGACTTACACACCGTTTTGGATGTACGCCGTGATCAATGCTTTAGGCTTTATCTTCATTCTGTTTGTTGTTCCGGAGACAAAAGGGAAGAGTCTGATGGAAATTGAGAAGATGATGCGGTTGGAAAAACTAGAGACTAGCACCGTGTGAGGCTTATGTGTTATTAAAGAAATCATTTTTTTATATAAGTCAGCATAAAATATTTACTTACATACAAAACAATAAGTAACTTAACCTAATTAAATAAATGTTAAACTAAAACTACATATCCCTACCCATAAAATATAACACATAGTCAAAAGTCAATTCTGGCATCGTCCCTAAGACGCTGGCCGCGTTACCCCGCTGCACAGCTATCCCTAGCCTTTGGGCGAGGTAAGCGCCAGCTCTGGGGTCGCCAGAACCAGCCTTTATGAAAGTAATAATGAGAAAGAATTACGGATGAAAGTTTTTTTTTTCATAAAGTGAAGTATATCGGATGTTCAATAGTATGAAACTTTAAATGAAAGTTTCCCAAAGTATTAAAAATAGGAAATTTTGTTCAAAGGAGACCTTATTTTGTATAACTAAATTATCGAGCCGTTTTAGCTGATTTTAGTTTTGAAACATTTGCCGTAGTCCAGGAAAGTTTTAAACGGTAAGAAAATTTGGAAATCTTGCAAAAGATCTTGCTAAAGCGGAACGAAGTCCGCCAGACCGGTTAGTAACTACACAAATGTAAATATGAAACCTAAATACTACCTGTAATATTCCCAAAGGCTGGAACCAAGAGGATGCGAAACGTGGCACAGGAAGCATATTCATGAGGATTATTTATGTTGTGATGCTTCTAGAACTAGCTACTACCGAACATTACATAAATATAGTGCTGTTTGTATTCCATTCCATCTAACTTTAAACCAGATATAGCTAAAAGTGATTTTAAGAGCGAGTCTATAGCAAAATTACTATTTGAAGAGTATATTTCTAGTTTGCTAAATCAAATACATCCTTACTAATATTATAAGTCAGAAAGTGAGTTTGTTTGTTTGTTTGTTTGTTTGTTTGTTCCGCTTTCACGCCGTAACTACTAAACCGATTGCTTTGAAATTTTGCAGACACAAAGATAGAAGTCCGGATTAAATAATAGGGTACTTTTTATCCCGGAAAAAAATGATGTTCCCGAGGGAAAACAAAAATATAGTTTGCTTGATAGATCGATATCAATCGATGATAGATCGATATCGATCGATAGATGATAGGTCGATGGCGCTGTGTGTCGTTTGAAACGAGAAGTTTTCTTATAGTTGTGCTTTATACCGCAATATAACCGAGTTCCACGCGGGCGAAGCCGCGGGCGGAAAGCTAGTAGTAGGTATAATTCTTGTCATCAAACTTGTGTTGGTAAAGTGGTGGTAAGTTTTGCTTTTACCTGGATAATGGATATAACATTTCTGGCATCTCTTAGTAGTAGTAGTAGTAACATTATTACCAGTGACATTAAATCACCCATTTTTCTTAATAGAAATAGAAACACACAGCTGATAATGAAATCAGTCTTTTAGGTAGTTACCTATATGGAGTTGACCTGAGAAGTAGGTAGCTAATGTTGCTGATATTATTAATAATTGAGATGACAGTCAGAGGTGTAAACAACCTATCGTTTACAGTTTATTATGACAACGTTCTGGTGGATCCGACATCAATTCGTTCGACCTTACGACGAAGGCAGATTAGCAACCCAAAGTAGACGTATTGGCTTCCCTCAAACAAAAAGATTTAACAGTCATGCGTTTCGGGCCCATTCCTCACCACTAATGAGATGTATGTATTCCGACGGACTTCGGTTGTATTCGGAAGAAAATGATTGGAAATTCAAATCATCTTACGCAACGACTAGCAATCGTTAAGGATATTTTTTGAGAGAAAATTTATCGTTTTAATGAAGATCTTCGACGTTTTTGACGACCTTTGGTATCATTATCATTGTCTAGATCTGACATGTACCACTGCTGAACAAAGAACTGAGAGCGCTTGAGCAGTAGTTCATATTATACACACGAAATTAAGTCCATCATACTTTTTCACTGTTCCATCTCCAACGTACAGTCGCGAAGCGGGATTGTTGAGCCACTTACCAATGTTTGTAACTTGTCGTGTAATACTAATCCAATAGTTAACATCTTGTCAGTCACACCGGTCACAATCAATTAGGTACGCGTCTAAATTGCGAACAGTGGCACACTTATTTCTGCGTACGCAAAGTATAAAAAAAAGTCGTGGTAGCCCAGCGGTTCGAATTGTGGCCTCTCAAGCAGAGGGTCGTGGGTTCAAACCCCGGGCTCGCACCTCTAAATTTTTCGGAATTTATGTGCGATATCGAATTTGATATTTATCACGAGCTATTCGGTGAAGGAAAACATCGTGAGGAAACCTACACACAACGACGAAGTAATTCAACGTTGTGTGTGAAGGTCCCAATCCGCACTGGGCCCGCGTGGGAACTATAGCCCAAGCCCTCTCATGCTGAGAGGAGGCCTGTGCCCTGCAGTGGGACGTATATAGGCTGATGATGATGATGATGATAATGATGCAAAGTATTAAAAACAACAAATCCCAAGGGTTCTAAGCCAATTCTACGTACGCACGAACAGCCAGGAAGTCGATGGTGTTACCAGCTTTGATAAACTGTCGTGATTGATCGAACTATACGCTTGCTTGCCCGATCTGTCACTAAAAAAGGTTGTTTCTCAAAAAAGGGTTGGAAGACGACCGCGGCGATAAAAGACCCTTTTCCACGGTACCCTAAAAGGGATATTTATAAGTCAATATCCCTGTGAAATATAACCCTCGAAATTTCATACCGCTGATGCGTAAAATTTGTAATTAACGATAGATATTCGATTTGGACGCTGTCGAAAATGACCGCGCTTTACCTTCCACGGGTCTCGTTTTGGAGCATCGCTAAATACGTAATTTGATAAGGGTATTCGTTAATTTATACTTTTGCTTTGCTCTCTAATTGGTTAATTGACTAGTGTAAAAAATAGACTATCCTTAAAAGGGAATTCCTCTCATGAACCCTGAAAATGTTGCCGTAGAGTAGAGAATGCATGCAGATAGTCGACATAAAGAGACAATCACGTCTAGTGTAAAGGTTGTAGTCGGCCACATTTTGACGAGTGGCAGTAGTCACAGTCTGACTAGGTGACGGCTTTTGGCAGAAAATCTAGTGTTAAGTCGATGGAGGTTTGTTGACCAACGTGATTTGGAGCCTTTGTTTAGAGCAAGTGCGGCAGCCGCATTAGTAATTGCCGCTTGAAAAGATCAAAAGATGGCAGCAGTGGTAAGTATCAAATGTCATGACATAATTCAAAATTAAAAACTTTATTTATGCAAATAGGTTCCTAAGAGCACTTTTACGCGTCATTTTCGAGTGTACCAGCGCTTCTGACAGACCATGTGCGCCAAGAAGAATGCGCCCCAAGAAACTTGGCAGAAAGTAGTTTAAAAAAATGTTTTCATTGTTAAATTGTTACAAAAAACAACATATTTAAGTAAAATATCTTATAACCAAGCACTCGCGGACATACTCAAAAGCGTCTCAATTGTTACAGACACATGAATTGAGTGCAAGATTTTAAGTTGTGTGGGAAAGTATCCCATCGCTTGTCCATAGAATATTTAAATTCTTCCCACGTTAAATGCCAGTTACTGTAACATTTTTCATCTCTACAACGAATTTTCTATTCAGTAGGCCTATTCTCAACGCGCCCGGAATCACAATCACTTTAAATTTGACAGATCAAAAACAACGTCCCTTGAAAATGGAAACAAATGGTATCGTGTAACGTGGTAACACTCAAAACACACCCAGCACGTTTGAAGCCGATTCAACGACAGGTTATTGACATCGTCTTTCGGCGTTCATTGATACCAAATCCAGTGATTTTTTTCTTGGTCATTGACATGAAGTTCACGTGGCGTGTTAAGATACAGTATATCTGATACCCGGGGTTAGAATAGCACCTCCCCCTTTCTTCACGTGGGTGTCGTAAGAGTCGACTCTGGGAAAGGGTTAGTGTATTGTGGGCGATGGGCTAGCAACCTGTTACTGCAATATTATTATCACGTTTAACCATCAGTACCATGACATTGCTAAATGTGGCACTGGATTTTTGAATTCATGTGCTCTGCCTACCCCTCTTGGGATTACAGGCGTGAGAATATGTATGTATGTATGTATGTATGTATATCTGATACACGTTTGTAGCCTCCGACACCCCTGTTGCAGCAGTCACCATACACACCTACACCTACATACAATCACGCCTGTGTTCCCAAATGGGGTAGGTAGAGCACACGAAACGTGACATACAAAACCATGATTATAATTAGGTATAACTAAATTGTATCACGCTTTGCAGCCACTTTTAGCATAGTTTTAGGTTTGCAAAGATGGAAGAGGTAGAATAGTGACAGGTTGCAAGTCTTCTATCGCCTAAAGCATATACTTAAACCTATTTCCTTAGTCGCCTCTTACGACATCCACGGAAGAAATGGAGGGGTTTTGTTCTATCCCGTCACCACAAAGGGAAAATCTGATTCTTAAAAAACTACAGAAAGATAGTGTTGTTAGTTTAAAATTTAAACAACGAACGCCATTTCTTTTTTAGGGTTCCGTAGGCAAAAGGTAAAAACGGGACCCTATTTACTAAAACTTCGCTGTCCCAGGTTGGCAATTGTTAACTTAGTCAATGGTACGGGTCCCGTTGTGCGTGAGTCCGACTCGCACTTGGCAGGTTTTTTGATTTATTGAGTTGGTAACTATTATGTAAAGTTTATTCAAATCTCATGTACCATTTTAACAGCTACAAGTTTTACGGAAAAAATCTTTAGTACTGTAACTTCAACAAATACAAAGCGTCGAAGTGTGGGTAATTAAGTTAACATAGCCACTTTAGGATATGTCGCATACGCATTATTGAAGCATAACTAATGTCAAGTTGCTTCTCATAGGAAACTACACACTGAAACAAAGAGTGACACACGGTGAGTCTTGAGAAACTATGGTGAAAATTAAATTAAAAGTTCAAAAGCTTATTTATATTTTTTAGGGCTAGCAACTTGTCATTATTATTCTTCTTTTATCTAAGCAAAAACATGAAACATGAGCTAAAAGTGGTTGGTGCGTAATAGTTGTTCTCTATATAGCTTTTCGTGTACTCCGCGTACCCCATTTGGAAATACAGACATGATAATAATGTATGTATGTATTATTTCTGCCTTTGGATCGATTCTACGTACACTCCCAAAACATGCCTGTATTCCCAAATGGTGTATGCAGAGCACACAAAACGCTACACAGACAAAATGACGGTTCACAACCACTTTTAGCATATTTTTTTAGGTCCCAAGTTACGTAAAATGAATATGATAGTGACAAAGTTGCTAGCCTAAATTGAACCAATTTTTTTAGCCACCGCTTACGACGTCCACGAAAGGAAAGAAGAGGTGTAATTAAAAACCGGCCAAGTGCGAGTCGGACACGCGTGCGAATGGTTCCGTACCAAAAACAGCAAAAAAAACACGTTTTTTCTATGGAAGCCCCCCTTAATTATTATTATTATTTTGATTTTAGTATTTGTTATAGCGACAACAGAAATACATCATCTCTGTGAAAAATTGAACTCTCTAGCTGTCACGTTTCGTTAGATACAGCCTGGTGACAGACGGATAGACAGAAAAACAGACAGACAGACAGCGAAATCTCAGTAATAGGGTACCGCTTTTACCCTTTGGGTACGGAACCCTAAAAAGTAATTATACAGAAGCCAATTAAATTCTTTAAGGAGACAGAACCCCAAAAACGCATTCAACATAGAACAAAGAAGCTGTCTGTACTAAATAAACACCAAATTCGCAGACTTATACTAGAGATCTTTAGGTACTTAAAAGATGGTAAACAATCTTGACGTGTCTTTTTACTTAAACATACACTTTATAAATCAAAATCTTTACATTTTACAATTTAGGTATGAAAAAATCATTTACTTTCATAATTGAATTGTATATTGTAACGATTTTCATTTTTAGACTGTGTATTTCAATAAAAAGACATGTCAAGATTGTTTACCATCTTTTAAGTACCTAAAGGTCTAAAGTATAGTACTAATTTGCGGCCATAAATAAGTCTGCTCCAAACACTTGAATGTTTTACAAGAACATTGGAAACCCTTATTGTAAATAGAGTCTTATTCCTTAGTGTAACAGTTTAACTTTCTTTGGGGGTGTAGGTTTTTTTACGCGGAAGTCTTCATTTCATTACAAAATGCAAAGTGCGGACGTGCCCTCTTGTGATTCTATTTTAATTAAAATTTAGGTTTGTAAAGAATTTAAAGAGACGTGGTAGATACTTAACAGTACAACACTTAGTAGTTTTTTGCTAAGTTTCAAACAGAAAATCAATATGTCTGTAAAACAGGCCAACTAACTATTAAAACCACCTCTTACCTGTAGTTTTTGAGCAAACAGGCAAAAACGCGGTTTTTTTATAGGGGACCCCTGACATGTTTATTTTATTCTTATTCTGTAATTTATCTTTGAAGTTAAAATAGAACTCACTATTTTGTGAATGTTTGAGGTGCCTACATGTTGCCGGTATTGAAATTGAGCAAAAAGGGCATTAAATTGCCTTTTTTTGTATAAGACATTTCTAGTAGTTACAGACTCAACAGAAATAACATAATTTGTAAAAAAACGCGTTTCTTGAGATACAGCCTTCTTGACGTACAGAAGGAAAAACTAAAATCAACTAAATCTATAACAGGGCTATCCCCTCACGCGCTCAAATTCACGATCGTTTTGAATCTGACAGGTCCAACCAATCTTGCTTTCAAATTGAAACAAATGATATCACGTAACGCCATGACAGTTGAAACCCATGCCCGGGCACGTTTGAAACCTATAGAATGATTTACATGACATTCGTTTCGTGTAAGTGATGTGACAGTTGAAGATTGGTTTGTTAAGTCGCGTTTTCACCTAGTGTTCTGAACAGCATTCGTTCGTTCGTGCGGTAGATGAAAACGCTCAACCGTTCGAATGTGTTCGTTCAGCGATGATCGGCCGGACTCGGCGAGCGAATGCTCGCTCACTCATTTATTCAGTGTAAACGACGTCATAGGCGAGCGAACAGATGTTCAGAGCATTTGCTTGGCGTTTTAGCTGCAAACGCAGTTGAAAACGCAACTGGCTCGCTCGCCTACTGTTCGCCGATCTTTTGTTCTGAACAAATGTTCGTAATTCATTTAAGTGAAAACAGATATTGTCTGTTTTGAGCGAACATAGGCCGAACAGCCGAACATTTGTTCTGAGCAAATGTTTGCTCAGAACACTAGGTGAAAACGCGACTTTACACAAAAGTGTTTTATCGAGACACTTGGGATCACGGTCGCTTTCTTCCGTTAAACCCATAAATAAACATAATAGCGTAAACAATAGCCCTACTGGTCTCCACTTATATATGATAGCATTCACGTTTCACTTGACTTATGTCCACAGAATAGGTACTAGAGGTACATACTAAGGTAGGTACACTTCCGAACAAATAATGTTTAGGCGTAAAAATACTTACATTGAAAGAAAGAAAGACATTTTAGTAATATAAATTTGATACAGATAAAACATTTTCGGCTAGAGGTAAGTAATATTGTACCATCGAACCAATTGATTCCTGACCCACCGTAGAACCTATTCACAGTGAACGTTATAGTGACATTGCATTGTTTGACAAAGGAAATGTTTATGACGTTTATTGTGACAACGTTCTGCGGTGGGTCAGGAATCAGTTGGTTCGATAGTACTTACCTCTTTTCTAGTGGCTTTTCTTTTTTTTACGCTTCAGACCGCATAGTCTACGAGTCTAGGTTGTGTCTATAAAACGTTTCGCTCTGCCTACTAATGGAATAAAGGCGTGGTGTATGTATGTAAACCAACAAACCTAAACTGGTGGATTGTGTTTAGGCAACATTAGTTTTAGACTTATCGTTCACCATCGTAATGACCCTTGTCACAATAACTTTGGAAATGTCATAGAGCTATTACCACAGATAAATGATGAATCAAAAGCACCATCTGCAGTTAGATACAGAGATCTGATATTTTATGTCGTATTATAATTTACCAGATAAATCGGTTAGCAAGGCAAGGCGCGAGTCGAGCCGCGCGCGATATTGACTAAACTTACAATTATACAACCACGCCTGTGTCCCCAAACGGGGTAAGTAGAGCACATGAAACATGGCTCAGACAAAACCATGACTATTTCACGTTTCGTTGTCACCTCCAGCAAATTTTTTAGGTTTTGAGTTGGCAGATATAAAAGTGACAAGTTGCTAGCTTGTTGCCTAAAACAACTAGTCTATTATTATTAGTATAATTATCTCCGGAATCAATTTTAACGGACTGTAACTAGTAGGACTGTAGTTTACGGATGTAGTAGACTGTAGCTATCTACATACAGTCAAAGAATTTGATAACTGTGCCACTTTGTACCTTTTCACAAGAAATGTCACTGTGACAAGTATGTCTACTATGGAACAACAATATAAAAGTGATTAAGAAAAGGTTCAAAGTGGCACAGGGATCAATTTCCTCGACTGTAGGTACAATTCGTTAAAATAATTCTGGGGATAAAACCCTGTGACAGACGATTAGACAATTATAGATACACAGAATCTCAGGAATTAGGTCCCTTTGAATACTTTGTCTTAAGCTCAGAGCACTAAAACCTTAAAACTAGTGTCTAAAACTAGACTAGATTTTAAAACAAAGACTACCCCGCCACCCCGTGTGTTGTCCCTGTTTACCGCGAGCCATTCGGAGCGTGACACGGAATTAATTACTAGACGCAGCCACCGAAACATGTCGATGTAGAATTAACATATTACATACATACATATTCTCACGCCTGTAGGTATTCCCAAGAGGGGTGGGCAGAGCACATGAATTCAAAAATCCAGTGACACGTTTAGCAATTTCAGGGTAACCAGATGGTTAAACGTGATATTGCAGTGACAGGTCGCTAGCCCATCGCCCACAAATTCATCTAAGCCTTAGGCTTATTTCATAAACTACATTCGTATACCTTTTATTATGCATCAGTCATATAAACAACTATTATTATACCGGGTATTAATAACCCCGTGCAATGAGCGTCCTTAATCCAGAAGGACTCTTTGCCAATGTCAAAGGTGAGGAAAGATAAACGCTTCGGCGTGTATTAAAAAAGATCCGCAAAGCTGAGGCTTAGGTTGAAGTAAAAGTCGGTCAAGCGTTAGTCATACTCGCTCACAAAGGGTTCCGTGCCATTTACTGTTAAATATTTTTACCTGTATCGGGGTTTCTCTACGTGATCGAATCAGAAATGAGGAGAACCGTGGATGAACTAAAGCCGCCGATGTAGCCCACCGGATTAACAAGCAGAGCGTCTAATGTATCCAAAACGATGGTGGATTCTGTAACGATTTCGTTTGCGAATTAGCGCAGAATGGTATGGAGAAGTGTCGACCGAAGTTGTGCAAACTTGCCGCTGGCGGCGCTGTCTCAGTTTCCATTACAATCCGCGTTGATTCCCAAGCGAAATCGTTATCGAATCTTTACTGCAAAATGTGGAAAAAACGGGGAAAATTACCCAAAGTCGTTATTCCACGCGGTCGGAGTCGCCGGCACAGCTAGTATTTGCTATGTTGGATAGATGTTAATTGATAATTGTTGCCGGAAAATACATTAAACCATATAACAGTACTTTAAGCTTTTTTATGTAGGTACCTACAGTCAGGGAAATTGGATATTTAGCAGGTTGTGATACTTCTAAAATTAGCCTGATTACTGTTCCCAGCCAGTTGCATGACATAATATATAAATACTCAATATTGAACTTCATGGTGAAGTTTGCCCTATAATGCGAACAAATTATGAAGGCGGTCATCCTGCTAAACATTCAATTTCCTCGACTGTACACTGAGACACGGGACCCCAAAAAACTCCGCCAAAGCTACTTTGGCGGTTTGTTGAATAAGTACAAAGAGTTCTCGTGACAAAGGGAAGAAAGAACGTTGTATGCGTTGCGATGAAATATCATACGAAAGGGATCGTGTTAAAATATCATTTATTAGCCCAGGCTTTTTAAACAGTTGATTATTTCCCTTCCCTGGTTTATCTGATGACGCATTCAAATCTTTTTGTCACGGCGAAATGAACTTTAACTGAATAGTAAAACCCGTGTGGTGCCGGGTTAGAATAGCACCTCCCCCTTTCTTCCCGTGGGTGTCGTAAGAGTAGACTCTGGGAAAGGGTTAGTGTATTGTGGGCGATGGGCTAGCAACCTGTCATTGCAATATCACGTTTAACCATCTGGTTACCCTGAAATTGCTAAACGTGGCACTGGATTTTTAAATTCACGTGCTCTGCCTACCCCTCTTGGGAATACAGGCGTGAGAATATGTATGTATGTATGTATGTAAAAAGGTGATTATGGTGTGGATTTTTCATGAGTTATGACCAGAGATCGGATAAATTTGCGACATTGTTTGCAATTATGTGGACATGACTCCAAAATTAATCAAAATGATATTCAGTTAATTAATTTTTTACATACAAACATACATGCATATAATCACGTCTACGTTCTAAAATGGCGTAGGCAGAGCACACGAAACGTGAAATAGATATAACCTTGATTATAACTATTTCACGTTTCGCAGCCACTTCTAGCATCATTATTTTAACTTTGTACTTGACATATAATTTGATTCCTAGTCAATAAATACAAAATTTTGTGAAAATATAGGTTTATTAAAAAAAAATTGTCTGAATTTTTCCAAATCGTTATTTATTGATTATAAGAACATAAATATTTACGGAAACTATAACCATTTTAAATATGAACCTTTTGCTAATAATTATTTATGTAATTAATCGTCGTCGTAACGTCAATTTTTTTTAAGTTATTATAGAATATACGTGCTTATAAGCACTTTATAATTAAACTATTAGCGCCAAAAATTCAAATTATATTTCAATGAATAATTAATTAACAGTTTGATTAATTTTGGAGTCATGTCCACATAATTGCAAACAATGTCGCAAATTTATCCGATCTCTGGTTATGACAGTTTGCTGTTAGTGGTTTTGACGTTATTCGGCCAACTTTAGAAAAGAATCTAAGTGTCTTTTTTCAATGTTAAAATTATTTCCAGAGTGGTGTCGGGTTATAATAAAACCTCTCCATTTCTTCCGTGGATGTCTTTGGCGATTAAAAAAGTAAGTGAAGTGTCGCCGCACGCAGGCCAACGGTCATAGTCATAAACGCTGCCACGAGGAGCTAGACGCAGCTACAAAAGTAGAGTAAGGCCAACCAGACGAGATAATAAACATAAACAATGGTACGGTCACGGACTTTAATTCATGAGCCACCATAGAACCTTTTCAAAGAAAAAGTCATTACGATTTCCCTTGACAATTAATGGGAGGTCACTATGACGTTTACTGTGAATTGGTTCTATGGTGGCTCATGAATTAAAGTCCTTGACTGTACCGTTAGGGTCAATTCACACCAGAAGAGCAGCGCAGCGCGGCGTAGCGGAGCGCAGTTTCAGTGTCATGAGAATTTTAACTTTATTTTCATTACAATAAGACTTATTATCGCATGAGAAACTCTAACGATGTGCGCGGATGCCCGCGGATCCGCGGGAATTCCAGCGCATTCCATGAACAAAGCCGTGCGACTGCGCGAGCTGTCGCGGGAATGCCCGAGGATGCTCGAGTAGTCGCGACGGCCGCTGTCACTACATATGTCAATATGTCAATGATTATGTAAATTCCAGGGACTTCCTACGCATTCCAGCGGCTTCTCGAGCAGTCGCAGGAATCCTCGCGCATTCTCCACGGAGCGGGTCGCTGCGCTACGCCGCGCTGCGCTGCTCTTCTGGTGTGAATTGAGCCTTAGTGGCCGGTGCGGGAAAGAAGCGAACTGCGACGATTATAGCGTGTGGCGGCCACCGGCGTCAATGTATGGCGAGTCCATATAAAATGTTTGAAAACTATAGGAAATATGCCAGTGGCGGCGTTTGTGGTTGTGATCGGTGGCCCATGTGCACTTAGGTATGCTTTAGGTAACAGGCTAGTAACCTGTTACTACCTATAATCACCTCTTCCATCCTGTTTTCAAACCTGAAATTATGCTGGAGGTGGTTGCGAAGCATGAAAAAGTCGTGATTTGATTATGTCTATGTCGCGCTTCGCGTGCTCTGCCTACTCCATTGTTGAATAGGTAACACATTTGTTCAGATAATAAATACCTTTTACCCCCTTTTTCATGTGAAAAATGGATTTGCTCGCGAGTATAAAGTGACTGTGGGAAAGTCTCCAATAGAGAGATCTCTCTCCAGGCAGATGTTATGCCTGGGGACCGAAGTCCACAGAGAGGAAGTTGGGAGTTGTATTTATGCAACCGTTCGTCGAAACTTCGTTAGCGCGATGTAGAACCGTTTAGTTCGGGCAATCGACGCATGTGGCGCTGGGGCGCTACATGACTTATTCCAACAATAAATTTTACGTTACGAACCCTAATAAGTATAACTAAGTAGTTCATATAAGTTTTCGAGTTAATTTGTATGAAATAATTAATATTATCTTTTCAGTCTCCGAATAACAAGTTATGCAAAGCAGTTCGATTTCATGGCCTGTGCCTTCCATTATGCAAACAAAACAATTAGGCTAAGCGCGCACTACGACTTTTTGTCGCGCGACACGATTTTAAAATAGCGCTGTCCATACTGATTTTTTCATCATAGTGCGCGCGATGACATATAAACCCTTACGTTGCATTTCTGCGACAAAATTGTCGCGCGACAAAAAGTCGTAGTGCGCGCTTACCCTTAGGCAGAATTATAATACGTTACCGAATATCTACCTTTTTTAGTAAGTTAAATGGAAAATAGATTTGATTTTCCGGCGGAAATATTCGGAGATTCTATTTATGCGAATCATGTGTGCCTACTATTACGTTCAGACTCAATGAGCAAATGCCGTGTTTGAAAAAAAATTAAGTGTTGTCGACAGCTGTATCATAAGGACCGTATCGTTAATTATGGAAACAGGTTTGTAGTACTCAAAAAAAGTTATATAATAATATAAATATAATATATAAATGTCAATCAGTCAAGTATTGAGTCTAATATTGGATTCAGTACAAAAAATATTGAGAACTGTTGAAAAATTCCAAGACGAAGGGTCTATCCGCGAAACAACGATTTTCTATTGTGACCAAATATAGCGAAGGATCGGGTATGACGATGAGAAAAATTGCAGAAATGGAAGGTGTTAGTCTGAAAACAGTTTATAGCACTATCAAACGGTTAGGCATGAACCATACTTTCAAAGATTTACCTGGTCGAGGTAGAAAACGTGGTCCTTTGCATCATAATTTGGACAAGAAGACATGCGGGCAGTTTGCGAGAAATTAAGGTATTTCCACTCGAGATTGTGCGAAAAAATGCCAAACTTCTTTAGCAATGGTTCAACGTGCCAATGAAAGCAACATGCTGGTAACCTATAAGAAACAAAAACAGCTAAAACGCACTAAAACCTAGGAATCTACCGCTAAAACTCGGGCTAGAAAACTGAACGATAAAATTTTAACTAAAAACAAACAATGTATTATTATGGGCGACGAAACTTATGTCAAACTTGACTATAAACCCTGCCTGGGCCGCAATTTTATACCGTAACGAAAGATGCAAAGGTCTCTCAAGAGGAAAAATCTATTTTTTGCAAAAAATTTGGCCAAGAGGTAATGTTTTGGCAAGCTGTTTGTCAATGTGGGATGAAAACGACTCCGTTCTTCGTTAAGGGTAACTTGAATGCTGATATTTACAGGAAAGAAATGTCTTCAGAAGCGAATATTGCCACTTATTCGCAAGCACAGAGGTCGCACATTATTTTACATCGATTTAGCTGGCTGCCACTATGCTCGCCATGTGCTAGACTGATATAGAGGGAATAACGTCGACTTTGAACCAAAAACGTGCAATACCCCTAATTGTCCTCAGATAAGTCCCATAGAGAGATTTTGACCTCTGATGAAGGCAAGATTAAGAAAACATACTAAGCCAACAGATAAAGTCGAGGAATTAAAAAAAGACAGGATTCGTACGTATAAAACCTTCAACACTTTAGCTGTCCAACGGTTAATGAAAAACATTAAAAGCAAGATCGGGAAACTGGCCAAGGGGACCAGTAAATAAAAATAAGTTACTCTAATTATTGTGTTTGCACACTCATATGTATATGAGTTTAGTTGTTTTCCTATAATATAAAATGTTCCCACAAATTACGAGTATTTTACTTGTTTCCATAATTAACGATACGGTCCTTATTTATACATATGTATACCTATCCTACTAAGAATAATTTAGATAATTAATGCGCATTGTAAGTGAACCATGTTCTTTATGAGTACCTAATAATAAAGATCCTTAAACCCAAAATCGACATTAAATTCTGAAAAAAAAAAAAATTACGTTAAAGAACAAATCCATCTATTTCAAATTTGGAATGTGCCATCGGCGCGACTGTGCGAATCTGTGACGCCGATGCGCAATTGTTTATGGAATCGCGTGTTCCCGCCATTTTAGCCATTTTTCTCTTCGAGATCAATATGGAAAGTTACCGCTATTTAATTAAAAATGACTAGTGATAGAACAGCAGCGCTATTGTCTAATTCACCAAAAATCTAAATCGTTTTTAATTTGACAGTTGAAACCAAAAATCGCTTTGAAATTAAAACATTTTTGGTTTCAACTGTCAACTTTTTCTTTAAAAAGGTTATATGGCTCTTTAATAAAAATCCTCGACCGTACCACTACTGTTCACGGTGACGTTCGGCCGCGGTGGACGTTACATTACCTTAGGGCCCAAAAGGTGCAAATATAGCAATTATTGCAAACTTCCGAACTTGGGGTCACGTAATTTTAATGCCTTTCCTGTTTTCCACTCCGGAAGTTTCCCTTTTTTCAGGAAATTACTTTTTCCCGGAATAGGGGCTGTTATTGTCCCCCGACTTTTAATTGAGCGCACTGCGTTCGTTTTATGCGATCGGATATCAGTTTTTATTGCACGGAGGGAAACTTTGCCGGGCAATTTTATCGGGTCACTGTCAATGATTTTGGATGAGCATAACTTTTATTGTTTTCCTGAGTGGTGTCGGGTTAAAAAAAAAAAATCCGTTGTCTCCAATTCATAGTAGGGGTGTTGTTTTGTTTTAGACTATGTCAATTATACGTTGTCGGTTTAGGTAGTTAAATCAATGTAAACAATCTTGACGTGTCTTTTTATTTAAACGTACACTTTATAAATCGAAATCTTTATATTTTACAATTTTGGTATGAAAAAATCATTTACTTTCATGATTGAATTGTATAGTGTAACGATTTTCATTTTTAGACTGTGTATTTCAATAAAAAGACATGTCAAGATTGTTTATATTGTTTTAACTACCTAAACCGACAACGTATAGTGTGGATTGACCCTTTACGTTTATTTTTTATTTATTATTCAAAAACTTATTTATAAAATTGTAACTAGGTCGGTATTACTTACCTATTTGCCCAGTGATCTTCGTAACGTTGGAAACTGTTGTCAAAAAAGCTGGCAGAATAAAACAATGTACGAATTTTGATTAATAATTTATTTTTATCACAATATACGCAATCCTAACTGACTGCGGTAATTTTAGTATACATTTTGATTTTCTTAATTCATTAGTTCATTACTTGACATAGCATATCAAACATTCTTATGTCCATGAGTCTAATTTTATAAATTCTGTAAGAAATTTTCTTTCTGTCATTCCTAAAACATCTAAAGTTAACTTGTGCGAGTAAAAATGTGGCTATCGGAATAAAATAAAATAACAAAACAGTCTTTAAAATTACAGTCAAATCTAGTTTACATTGCCACGATGTCAAAAATAGTTGCATATGTACAAAATTATTCATTAAGAGAAGAGCACATTTTAGTCGTTGTATGAGAATTAGAGATTTCGATTTAACTCAGGTAAACCAATTTTTAATGTAAAACATGTAGGTACACAGAACATTATAATACTTTATCTTTAGACCTGGTAAGTAAAAAAACATTAGTGGCGTCACTGATACGATAAATGAGTCAAAGCATTCCTTAAATAAATTTTGATTTTTTAATATTTTTGAAATATTGAAAATACTGAACCAAATACAAAAACTATTAATAAGTAGATCTTAAGCAATAATTCTGTATTTTCAAATAACAAACTTTTCTCTTTAAAAACAAAACGAAACCCTCTGTTTTTTTTGCTTGAATAAAATATTATAATTTCATATATTTATTAGCCAATATTTAGGTGAACCAAGATACTAAATTAAACGTGTTCTTGTCATTTGCAGTCAAGTAAACAAATATTTGATGATATGTTAGATTTTTTTGTAAACTTTTATTTTAAGTTAGTAAGCAAACCATAATGTCCTGAGTAATATTTTTTACTTAATAAGTTAATTTAATATTAGAAATACAAAATATAGAAAAGCTTATTTGCTTTTCCAGATAACCAATAAGTTTGTTCATCTGTGAGCACACGATAGAACTTCGTTTGTCTAATAAATATTTTTCCATTACAGAAAAATCCGTATACTTATATGTTATTTTTTAATTATTAATCATAAAACTGTTAATAATATTTACATTTAGGTAATTGTTTTTTTTTTTCAAAATAAACAAGTGTGATTTTGTGTTAATACAAATCCCCCAATTTATCCTATTGTTAGCTCACAGGTCAACAAGTGTGATCAGCTGTAGTTCATTATAATGGACCTCCGAAAAGTACCGCGATTTAATTAAATTTTCTATACCAAAATTAAAATCACAACAACCATCATCTTGTTGTTTTAAAACAAACTAACATTACTTAACACAACATTTTATAGTGAAATAAAAGTTAGATACGCACTGCGCGCTACTACTATTTTCTCACGACTGCCTGACCTCGCGTTGCTCCCGATAATGGGTCACGAATTGGCCCGAAACATGTCGAGCTAATCTTGCTATAAAGACATGCGTTTATCAGTTTTATTTCACTATGACTGAGTCTCACAGTAATCTTATATTTAAAACAAGTTTTTACTGAACTGATTTGAGATCATTCAATTGGCATATTAATTAGTTATTTACAATTTACAATATAATCTCTTTATTAACTTACACTACTTAATTAGAATTAATACTGAGCGTTTGTAATTTTATATCACATTATCTATTCAAACAAAACACGTCCGAAAGTTTCGCAAAGCGTATAATTTTTAATAGAAGATCTTTTACTAAATCTATGACGTTTTATTAAAAAAAAAGTTATAGCTGAACAAAATTATATCATTACAGTGGTTTTATTCTCTAATACAGCAGACTAGGTAAAATCTTTGACTAGCACGACTTCCATCCGTTACATCTCCATACTACATGATGTTATTAAAACCCTGTACTCTACAGGGTGTCCTAAAAATAACGACAGCTGCAAAAAATCGCAGAACATACATGTTGCTTATTCGGATAATCCTAAGGATGGTCTACCTCTGGACTGTCACTTGACAGTATTTTTGGGACACCTTGTATTTCAGACTTTACACTGGTGTAATACTAAGGTAATAGCACCAGTAATGGACAAAGATTCTCATATATTCTCACCTTCTCAACCATAATGAATAGATCTTTGAATTAAGAATGACGTAGTGTTCTTTATTAGTGCGTGTCAGCTTGAACTATCCATAACTGGGGCCGTTACCTTAAAAAAAAACAACATTTTTGTAGTAGTAGTGCATTGAAAAAAATAAGAAATTTTCGTAAAATCCAATCAACGAGTAATATTTCTGATTTCTAAACTCAATTTTACAATCCATAGGTAACGAGTACTCGTCTATATTTTCTAGTGTTCTTGATGTCGTAATCTTTTAAACTTTTTTTGTCAGTATCTCCGCATCTCTATCTAGCGTTTGCATTGCGTATTCTTAGTACAGGGTTTTTTGTAACATGCTGCATGCTGCTGATATAAAATTGCAAAAAAAAAGTAAATCAGAACTACGTAGAGCTTAAAACCAAATCTCGTTCGTTTTCTACCTTTATCCGTTCAGATTACTTTTAATTCAAAGTGCAGATTTTGCGAAGATTTTACAGCGAACAATTCAAACATAGATTCCAAAACAAATGTCCAGCATTAGTAACTATAAATACAGAATTATTATATACAGATAAAAACTTCGTGCCTAGACATGTTTACTGAGTCTCAATTTAAGATATCGGTAAGAGAATGTAACAAAATGTTTATCATCCATTCAAAATTAATGACAACTAAATTTAATAACACACAGAAAATCTTTGATTGTGTAAGTTAACCATTTCGCAATCCTATCGAAGCGTTAAAGTTATTTAGCAATTTTATTGTGGAAATCGGAACACTCTGTAGGCTTAGCACTGCCGTGCGTGAGATAGGTTATTGGCATTTGCTAGGTTTACACGGGGTTAGTAGCTAATGCTTAGTATTTGTCATTTACAGTGCTTAGTATTAGTGGAACTGCAAGTGCAAGTAATTAGAAGCCGTTCCTATTTACTAAGCGACAAGCACCTACCCCAAGTAAAATCTACTAATACTTGTCACTTGTCGAGTGGTGTAAACATTTAATGACAAGTGCAATTTGATTAGTGATTAGTAGATTACCTAGTCAAAGCTGCCGAAGTGTTTTGTTACTAATACTATTCTCTAAGACCACTGTGTAGACGGTTACTTGCCACTTGTCACTGTGCATATAAGTCCCTAACCACCTACGCTAATGACTAGTACTAAGCCCGTGTAAACCTAGCATTTTACTGACGTCTAGTTGGACAGTCTAACTCGCACGCAACGCGACTTGTGACTTAGGCTCAATTCACACCAGAAGAGCGGCGAAAGGCGGCGAAGCGCAGCGACCCGCTCCGTGGAGAATGCGCGAGGATTCCTGCGACTGCTCGAGATGCCGCTGGAATGCGTAGGAAGTCGCTGGAATTTACATATTGACATATTGACAGCGGCCGTCGCGACTACTCGAGCATCCTCGGGCATTCCCGCGACAGCTCGCGCAGTCGCACGGCTTTGTTTATGGAATGCGCTGGAATTCCCGCAGATCCGCGGGCATCCGCGCGCATCGTTAGAGTTTCTCATGCGATAATAAGTCTTATTATAATGAAAATAAAGTTGAAAATACAATGAAAATTTCTGACACTGAAACTGCGCTCCGATACGCCGCCCTTCGCCGCTCTTCTGGTGTGAATTGAGCCTTACTGTGTGAAACCAGTTGGTGTGCTGGATAGTAACTTGTCTAGGCACATTTAGTCGGTCAACGTTTGCTCGTCTTGCACTTCTTGATAGTCAAGCGCCAGAAGGCTAACCTGAAATCTGGCGAATAAAAGGCGTAAATGAACGGATTGATGGCCGAATTGAACCATCCTAACCACGTCAGAATGTACATTAACACTGGGTTGACATACTCGGAAGGGATGAAGGGAGTTAAGAGGTAATAGAGGAAGAAGGGAAGCCAGCAGGCGACGAAGCCTCCGACGACCAAGCTCAAAGTTTGTGCCGTTTTCGTTTCTCTCCGTAAGGAAGATACTCTATTGTTCTCGGAATGTTCCTTGATGGAATGAGTTCTGTGGCGCGTGTTCTTGTATTTGTAGTTCGCTTTGAACGTGACTTCGTTGTTGAACTTGGACTCTTTTTCTTTTCGGTTCTTTCGTTTTTTCTCCGCGTGGAAGCAACACGGACATCTGTCCGTTTGGGACGAGCAGTCGCTCTGTTGTGTGGACTTGGAAGTTTGTTTGGATGCGGTTTGCCGGAGCGATAGTTTGTCGGATCCGGAATCGGACTCGGTCCGGATGCAGGAGAGTTTGCCTTTCTGGAACAAATAAAAAGGACCCGGTTAGTTTTTTTGCTTCAAAATGACGACTGTGTTAAAATTATTCTGATTAATCTGTCATTTCAATAAAAAACTGTATGTTTGACGGCGTAAGTCAAATAGCTTCGTAAGTCCTTGCATACTTTACATACATAAAATATAATCACGACTGTATTTCCAGTACGCAAAGCACACAAAATACTACATAGACAAATAATACGCCTCCGACGCCTCTTTTCCATAGGGATAAGCATATAGTACCACTTTGTTCCACTTGCTACGATCCTGACATACCTCTTTGGCGCTGCGCAGACGGCAGTCGTTTATGCGAACGAGTATGCGGAGCAATAAAAACTCTGAATGGCGCGCAGAGAGTTTCCATTCAGAATTTTTATTGCTCCGCAGACTCGATCGCACAAAAGTCTGTCGTCTGCGCAGCGCCTTTTGCTTAATTCTCATTCATTATTCTACATACATGCCCCATGCGCTTGTCTCGCGAGTTGCGGGGGAACTCAGTCAATTTTTCAGACAAATCCAGATTTATTCACCTATTTATTTATCATTTATTTAGCCGTCAGTAGCCCAGCGGTTCGACCTGGCCTTTCAAGCAGAGGGTCGCGGGTTCAAACCCTAGGCTCGCACCTCTGAATTTTCCGGAATTTATATGATTGGAATTTCATATTTACGATGTGGTAGGTATTTATTCGGTGAAGGAAAACATTGTAAAACCTACACACAGCGATGAAGTAATTCGATGTTGTGTGTTCCTAATCCGCACCGGGCCCGCGTAGAAACTATAACCCAAGTCCTCTCATACTGAGAGGTGGCCTGTGCCCTTCAGTGGGACGGATTTAGGCTGGATTGTTATTATTATCCAGATTGTGTAGAATCTGAATTAGGTCACAAAGCCAACGTTGACAGATTTCGGCCTGATAAGTAAGACAGTAGATGTTAATTAAGTATTATCTTTTCCAATCTCAAAGGGTTTCCTTTCGATTCAAGTAATCTTTCTTCAAGATCGGAGGAAACCGATCCCGAATTTCTGCAGATAGTGGCTTTGGAATGCTGGGAAAACTTAATAAAGGATAATAACTAAAAGTAAACTGCTTTTGCCTCAAAAATAATAAAATCAACGTATTCCTATAATATAATTTTATCTTGTATCATACTGAGAGGAGGCCTGTGCCCTGCAGTGGGACGTATATAGGCTGATGATGATGATGATGATGTATCCCTTCAAATCCCTTGTAGTGTTGGAATTACAATTTTAAACAGTAAAAAAGAACTACCTACTTTAAGTAGGTACGTATTTATTTTATTTATTTCATTTTATTTTAAAATACAGTCACAGATTTCAACGATTCTTAACTCTGAAGCTTTAATGTTACTTAAAGTAAATTGGTTAAACGCTAAAAGTGACTCGTCTTGTGTACACATAGCTGTGTTTATGTAAACCGAAATCAACATTACACGTTTGTATTAACATTCCTTTGTACAATCAATTGTACCTTTGTTGGTAGCTTAAGAGACGTGTCACATAATAATGGTTAGAAAGGAACAGCGAGCTCAAAGAGTTAGTAAAACACAGGGCGGTATAACCCTTTAATACAGGGTAAAGTCGTGAACAGAAATATGTATTACTTACTGTCCTTGGCAAAGCGAAATGGACGAAATGACAGCGAATGTGAATGTTGTTTTTAAATCGGTTAAAAAAAAGTTTCTACAGTTTCATGGTCAATAATGCGTGAAAACGCAAAATAGTCTTCGTTTTGTCTATGCAGCGTTTTGTGTGCTCTGCCTATCCCGTTTGGGACTACAGGCGTGATTGTATGTATGTATATGTATGGTCAATAAGTGGCTTACTAAGTTAACTCATTCAATCTCTCTGTACTAGCTGTTAAGAACAGTAAGACGAATTTAAAAGTCATTACATCAAGTACCTAGATAATGAAATAAAATTAAAATAAGTTTTTAAGAAAGTATCCCATACATAAATTATATTTATTAGAGTTTTTTTGCTAGATTTCAATACAGCAACAGGCACTTGAAATATGGTATGCGTTTGGGTGATGAACGGTAAACCCTTCAAGCACGAGTCCGACTCGCACTTTTGTATGTATGTATGGATGTTTGTATGTGTTTATAAATTTTGCAAATAAGATATGAACCACTTCCGAATAGACCGATTGAGCTGAAACTTGGTTTAAATACGTAACTTGGATGACAATACAATAATAATATACCGGTAATGGACGTCTGGTGGCCCAGCCGGGACTGTCTCTGAGGAAGGGAACTCTACAACGGTTGTTCTGGTTGACTTAAAATCTGGTGCACATAATGTAAGGTGGATGACAATGAAGTACAGTTGGCAAAAATAGCTTGTATCGAAAATTATTTTTTTTGTTGGTTAGGTTATTTTTTACAACTCACAGTATCAAGCCAAGCGGTCAAGAATAATCTCGTTCATTCTCCACTTCATAAACCCAAGACGCTGACATCGCGAACTTTTCAACTTTGCTGTATTTACAGGATTATGAAAAGCCTCAACGCTGAGTTATGACGCTAAATATCAAAAGTTGGATTGGACGTGCGACGTAAACAGAAACTTGGGAGACTTAAAAACATTTTTTTTAGTATACAACGACGCTGTGTGGTGTCGGGTTTAGAATAAGACCTCTTTATTTCTTCCGCGGATGTCCTAAGAGGCGATTAAGGAGGTTGTAGCACCCCAGCGCCACATTCGTCGAATAGCCGAACTAAACGATCCTACAACGCGCTAACTAAGTTTCGACATACATACATACATACAGTCACGCCTGTATTCCCAAATGGGGTAGGCAGAGCACACAAAGCGCTGCACAGATAAAACGATGACTGTTTCACATTTTGTGGCCACTTCTAGCATATACATACATACATACATATTCTCACGCCTGTAATCCCAAGAGGGGTAGGTCTGCCTGAATTCAAAAATCCAATGCCACGTTTAGCAATGTCAGGGTAACCAGATGGTTAAACGTGATATTGCAGTGACAGGTTTATAGCATACTTGTCAGGTTTTAAGGTGGCAGGTACAATATAGTGACAGGTTGCTAGCCTGTCGCCTAAATGTAAGTACTTTAACCTATGTCCTTAGTCGCCTCTTACGACATCCACGGAAGAAATGGAGAGGTGTTATTCTAAACCCGACACCACGCGGAAACGTTCGACGAACGTTTGAAATACAACTTCCAGCTTCTCTGTGGACTTCGGTCCCCGCTCCCCGGGTATAACACTGCCTGGAGAGAGGTTTCTCTACTAGAGACTTTCCCCACAAGGTTAAGGTATGTTTTAGGCGACAGGCTGGCAACCTGTCACTATTATACCTATTCAATTTATGTTAAAAGCTTAATTTACGCTAGAATGCCCTGCGTTGATTATGACTCAGTCAGTTAGCTTCTCCTACATACATACAATCACGCCTATGTTCGCAAACGGGGAAGGCAGAGCTTACGAAATGTGACATAGACAAAACCATGATTATTACTATTTCACGCTTCGCAGCCGTTTGTAGCATAAATTTGGATTTAATAACAGGTGGAACAGTGACAGGTTGTTAGCCTGTCGCCTAAATCAAACCTAACTTTTTTCCTTAGTCGCCTTTTACGACATCCACGGAAGAAATGGAGAGGTGTTATTCTATCCCGACAAGACACAGGGGACACGCAGCTTCTTCTGTTAGGTATAATATGTATAGATACCTATAGGTACTTTACAAATTGCCACTCAACCATAACTGGGTTGAACAAACAGAAGTCCTTAGAGTCCTTATCTCAAATTGTCATAATAATTACAGAATTCCAAGTTACGAACGTTTTCTCGCCATTTCTAATCGGATATGAGCGTTTATTGCCGTTTTATTAAACTCTTGTCTGCATAATGTCACTTCGCGGTTACAAACTTAACGTTGCCGCTGAGAGTAGCGCTATCATCGCATGGTTTACATGAAAATTGTACTACGACAGGCTAGTTCTATTTTTCGCCACTGGCAAAGTTAATTTTGTGAAAGGTATTTCGACGCCATAATGGTAAACTGCTTAGGTGGATTTAATAATGCTCTTTAGATGGTCTGATGTCTGGCAGGTGGTAATGTTTATTTACTTTTACATAATACATAAGCACCACGTCTGTAACGCTACGTAGACACAAACGATACGAAAAAGATAACAACTTCAAGTTCCGTAGCCATTGTCAGCATCTTAGCATTATACTTTTTAACCGACTTCAAAAAGGAGGAGGTTCTGAATTCAACCTAATTTTTTTTTTTTTGTGTGTATGTTACTCGATAACTCGAAAACCCGTGGACCGATTTTCAAATATTTTTTTTAATCGAAAGGGTATAACTCGAAATTAGTCCCATTGGCACGAAACCAGGATCTGATGATGGAATCTTGGAGAAATCGAGGGAACTCTTCAAATTTTATATGGAGATGTACGGCGTTTTCGGTAATTTGTTGATGAAGTCAAGATTTTACATTCAGTAAACAGAATACTTTTAAAATATTGCTAATTTGAAGTCGGTTTTTTTTTTGTTTAAAATTATTATTTAGGTTTACAATTGGCATAGTAGTGATAACTGAACCTACTCCCTTAGTCGCCTCTTACGAATTCCACGGAAGAAATGGAGAGGTGTGGTTCCAAACCAGACAACACACGGTTCATTATAATGTTATCAATACAAACGTCTCCATAATTGACGGCGATAAGGTAAATGTACCAATGCTCGACGCCTCAACGCCCAGTAGACTACACCCATCTGTCACCTGTCTTACTATGACATAAGGTTGCAAGTGCCACGTATTGGGTCAGTGTCAAGCACAGTGCACGTTTACCTTACTTTTGGTTAATAGAAAAAAAGTACGTTAAAATTCTCGTCCTAAGATAAACAGACTATAAGTAACAAATAATAACCAACAACTTTCGATAGACTGACTCTTTTAATCGAAATAAAAGCAGGGACTTTCGTAACGAAAATACAATAAACTATCGCCGGATAAATTCTATCAAACGTGACCTCAACGTAGCCACGTGTTCAATGACTTAAAACTAATGTTCATCACGTAATAAACTCGGTCATACGCGAAATATTGATGGAGTAAATATCTTTTTTAACAGACAACGTCGACATAAAGGAAGAAAGATTATTTGATAGTTACCAAGGTTATGGGCGTTTTCGTAGTTTCTACATACGACGTGGGAGCGAGTTGTATGACAGATTAACTGTCGATTTTACTACCTGATTGGAGTAAAAAAAGTAGTGTACTACATATAATATAATAAATAATACATACAGTATACATCACGTCTGTATTCCGGCAGAGCACACAAAACGCTACATGGACCAAACAATGTCTATTTCACGATTTGTGGCCACTTCTAGCGTAGTTTTTGGGTTTTAAAATGGCACTTATAGTAGTGTAGTAGTGACAAGTTGTAAACCTGCCACCTAAAGGATACCTAAACCTATTTCCTTAGTCGTCTCTTACGACTTCCACGGAAGAATTGGAGAGGTGTTACCTAATTACTAATTAGTGATATAATCCTTAGCCGAGATGCGCCGTGGCGTACCAGCAATGAGCATTGTTTAAGGCCAGCCAACATACATACGGAATTCCGTTTCGGAATCCCGAATCGGACTGTCCGAACGCACTAAATCCTTACGACATCTATGGACCAGCCCCACACATTGGAAAAATTCCGTTCGGAATTCCCAACGGAAAGCTTCCGTCTGTATGTGGCGGTCCATAGATTTTGTATGGATTGACTGCGTTCGATTTTCCGATTCGAGATTCCGTAACGGAATTTTTCCGAATGTATGTGGCTGGCCTAAGGGGCAGCGCAGACGACAGACTTTTTGTGCGATCGAGTCTGCGGCGCGCAAAAAGCCTGCTAGGATTGTATGCATTGTACGCGGGACTTTTTGCGCGTTGTGTGCGTCACTGCATATAATTCCATATTTTCTATTTTCACAGAGTAAAAAGTCCGCCGCGGATAGTCTGTCGTCTGCGCAGGGCCTTACTTGAAAGGACATGTTCCAGCAGTGATTTTGTACCTGCTAAAGTTTAAATTAAAATTGTTCGTTTAGGTATAGTCCATTAATTTAGGTAAAGTTCAGTTTACTCTACTATGAGCAAGTCTCGCCGAGTTTTATAAAAGTGGCACGGACCATCAAAATAGCGTCGAAATGAAGAGCTCTTCACCTCGTGGATGGATGTGGGCTTATTTGATTGATTGCTCGTGTTAGTCGAGTAACATACATACATACATACATATTCTCACGCCTGTATTCCCAAGAGGGGTAGGCAGAGCAAGTGAATTAAAAAATCCAGTAACAAACACGAATATTTCTACTATAGGATTCGCACCGTTATTCACAAAACACTATTACTCTTATTATTACCGTGTGGTGTCGGGCTTAGAATAACACCTCTCCATTTCTTCCGTGGATGTCGTAAGAGGCGCCTAAGGAAATAGGTTTAGGTATGTTTTAGGCGACAGGCTAGCAACCTGTCACTATTCTACCTCTTCCGTCTTTGCAAACCTAAATCTACGCTAGAAGTGGCTGCGAAGAGTGATATAGTCATTGTTATAGTTTTGTCTATGTCAGGTTTCGAGTGCTCTGCCTACCCCATTTGGGAACACAGGCGTGATTGTATGTATGTATGTATATCACGTAACATATTCTGTACAACTATAGAAGTCCATCCAAAATTTGAGTATCGGTTGAGTCGAGAAAAAGTTTTCTCTGTAACTAATTCTAGGCTCTGCCTACTCTATTTGGGATTACAAGCGTGATGTTTATGTGTGTAAAAATTGTGTACGGTATTATGCATTTTAATGAATTTTACTGGCTGGAACAGCGCTGGCATTAGATGATTCGAATAAATTTTAAAACGTTCTAAAACATTCTAAAATTGTTTTAAAGATTTTTAGGACTGTGCCAGCATTGCTTGGCCTAGTTTGGTCACACACTACGAAACATAGTTTATGTTGTTGATATTACAGGTCCTGCATTCACTTTGCATGCGGGTCGGATACGACGGAGATACCAACTGTTACGGGAGGACGAAATGAGAAAAGCATTTTTTTTTTGGGTTCCGTACTGGGATTCTATCACTAAGACCCCGAAAATCTTTTTACCACTAGGCTGTATTTACTAAAATAGAGCTCAATGAAGTTTGAAGGCTTTTATGTGACATTGCATTAAGGGATGAAACGGAAAATGTCCAAGTATTTTCACGCTGGTACGCAACCTTGCATGCGCGAATCTAACCCGCATTTGGCCATTTTTCTGAAGCTAGGAAAACAGATGTACAAGTACAATAGAAAGAACAGTCCTCTGGAGAATATTCTTGTGTACACCAATCAATTTATTAACTTCACTGTGATGCGTGACCACTTTTACAAATCTCGCATTTCGGTGTAATTTCCCCCCTTCAAGATTAAATCGGAATGTAACAAAAATCAACTCTAATATAATCTAACTGTTGTGATAATTTCCAGAACAGTAAAATGGCGGCAAGGGATAATAGTTGACTTGTTCAGACACGCCCTAAACGTCTACTTTAAATTCAAAACAACGTAGAGACTGTTGTAATGGGATTTGACTTGTTACATAAAGCTTTGTTATGAGATTAATTCCGTTTGTATGTATGTATGTATATGTATGAGCTTTGAGCTCGCATCTCAAGTCATCAACGGCAGATTACAATATACAATCTATCTGCAGTTACGATTAATAGGGATTGGAATAGGAATGACTAGCTGTGCCCGCGACTTCGTCCGCGTGGAATAGTGACTAATTTCCCCCGCTTTTTTCCACATTTTCCAATGTTTCTTCGCTTCTATTAGTCGCAGCTTGATGTTATATAGCCTAAAGCCTTCCTCGATAAATGGTCTATCTAACATAAAAATAATTATGTTTTCAGTAGTTCCTGAGATTAGCGCGTTCAAACAAACAAACAAACATACAAACAAACAAACAAACAAACTCTTCAGCTTTATAATATTAGTATAGATTATAATATTTTTTTTTTTGATGTAAACACATTTTTTATCAGTGTGAGCAAGTTAGTCACTGGATGTTATTGCCAATTTTATTGAGATTGAGTTTAAATTTACCAACTCAGAAGCATAAGGGTATTGCCTCTGTGCTCTGCCTACTCCGTTTGGGAACAAAGACATGATTTATGCATACGAAAATCTAGAAATCTAATAATTTTAAACAAAAAAAAAACCGACTTCAAATTAACAATATCATTATTTAATTTTACTGAATGTAAATAATAAATTACCGAAAGCGCCGTACATGTCCCTATAGCATTTAAAGAGTTCCCTCGATTTCTCGGGATCCCATCATCAGATCCGGACTTAGTGGCAACGAGACCAATTCGAAGTTATATCCTTTCGTTAAAAAAAATAAAAATTGATTCACGGGTTTCGGAGATATCGAGTAATATACATACAAAAAAAAGATCGAATTGAAAACCTCCTCCTTTTTTGAAGTCGATTGAAAATAAGTCCTAATCTCACCTTACTGCACTTGGTGCTCGTCGCGAGCTGATGATGCCGCCTCGCCACCACGCAGGATATCCTGGCGTAGACGTACACCATCACTGCCATGGGCAGGAAGAAGGAGCCCATGGCAGAGAAGACCACGTAGCCCGGGTTCTGGTTGTACCGGCAGATACCGCCTTGGTTGTGGTCTGGTTCGTACCTGGGGAGAAAATACGTAAAAAATCCACCGAAACCAATTCCTGAAGGTTACTAAATATTAATGGCCGGTCTCAATATTGGATCTGTAGAGGAAAGTCTCTAATAGAGAGATCTCTCTCCAGGCAGATTTTAAGCCTGGGGACTGAAGTCCACAAAGAGAATGTTGGAGGTTGTGTTTATGCAACCGTATATCGAAACTTCATTAGCGCGAAGTAGAAGACAGTTTGTGATGTTTGTGGAAGAAGTTCTACTACAGTACGATAGGTGGTGCTAGGGTTGTTACAGATCTATCAACGGTTCAGCTTACTAGAGTTAATAACATCCTCGTCATCAGCTATCTCTAGTAAGTTTAAACCATCACTAGATTGAGTATAGGGATGTCTTGTTACTCACCATCCAAACATAGGCGGGCAAGTGATGGCCATCGCGGCAACCCAGACGAAGAAGATCATCGTCAGCGCCAGCTTCTTGGACCTTCGTCTTCTGGAGTACGACAAGGGCCTCGTCACCGCCAGATACCGGTCCACGCTGATGGCACAGAGGGAAAGGATGGATGCTGTGCAGAGCAGGATGTCCAGGCTTATCCAGATGTCGCAGAGGATCCAACCGAGCTCCCATTTACCTGTGGAAGACCAACCATTACTAAATCATTGGTTCAGGGGTCATTAATATTGTTTTATTTATGTAAAAAAATAATGGACTAGCCAATTGAAGTGACAATGGATAGAGCACATTGCACGAAGAGCAGATGACTAATGGGGTCGAAAAGTGCTTGAGTGGAGATCACTGACTAGCAGGCGCAGCGTAGTCCACCTACAAGATGGATCAGCGACTTAATAAAGGTCGCCGGAAAACGCTGGATGCAGGTCGCTTCCAACAGGTACTTATGGAAGTCTAGTACTTATAGTTCAACAGTGGACGTCTTATAGCTGAAAAATTAAATGATGATGATGTAAAAAAACATTATTTTTGGTGTCGGGTTAGAATAACACCTCTCCATTTCTTTGTGGATGTCGTAAGATGCGACTCAGGAAATAGGTTTTAGTATGCTTTAGGCGACAGGCTAGTTGCGCAACTTGTCACTATTATAGGTACCTCTTCGTACTGTTTTCTAATCAAAAATGTATGCTACAAGTGGGCACGAAGCGTAAAATAGTTATGGTTTTGTTTGTGTTACGTTTCGTGTTCTCTGCCTATCCAATTCAAGAATACAGGCGTGGTTGTATGTATGTTTGTATGTAAAAAAAAAACTGATGGTTAGAGTGATAGTGTGTTACTGAATGATTAAAAACTAAGTGACTTATAATTACTGCAGTCAGGAGTCAGGAGCCAAAACAATACTTGTCTCAACTCACGACAATCGCAGATAGTTTGTAAAAAAACTTCGCCTAGCAACGTGGTGGCATGGCGTGCAATTCTTTACCCAACACGGAAAGAAAATCTTTTATTAAAGCGGAAACTGGACCTGCCTCATAAAATACAAGACTTAAATAACTCGCTTCTAATAAAAACGGATAAAGAAAGCGAAATAAAAGTTGGCCTTGTCTACTTTAGGTTTTATTAGTAAAATAAGTTCGGTAAAAGCTTTCGCTTTTAAGCACTCGATGAAATCTAAACGTTATCAAAATTCGTTTATAGAAAGGGCTCCCTGGGGTTTTTGAATAATTTTGGGCCTTTCGCGGACTAAGATTTTTTAGATAGGGTTTGTAGCCTTGATAAGTAAAGTTACAGGTAAAGGTTTAGAATAAGTTTCATTAAAATACCTAACGTTTGTACAGTAAAAATTGTTAGTTGGTGAAACAAAGGACTGATTACGAAAAGTCGAATGAATGTCGTTGAGACTGATACAATGCATGCACAGTAAACCGATCTGCATGGTCTGTTTGGGATAACACCGCTCCATTTCTTCCGTGGATGTCGTTAGGGAAGTACGTAGTAGAGCTAGCTATAAATTAGTAAACGATGCATATTTTAGGCGACAGATTGGTTAAAAAAACTAAACTAAACCTAAACCTGTAAGCCCATAAATGTTTTTGTATGTATACAGTCAATAAAGTTGGCGCAAAATCTTAGCTTCATGAACAATGAAGCATTAACGACGCTCAAGTTTCATGTCAAGCTATCAACTAGGAAAATACGACGTGAAATCGATTTTCAATGAAACTCTCATAAGCTGGAGCAATATAAAATAATGAATAGTTCAAAACGGAATCAGCGGAAATTTAAGCATAAAACTACCGTGAAACTCTCACAATGAAATAAAACAGATACGTACACTCAAAGAACTTGATATCTGTGCCACTTTGTACCTTTTTACAAGAAATGTCACTGTGACATACCATACTATCTACTAATCAAAGCAATATGAAACTCATTATGAAAAGGTTCAAAGTGGCACAGGTATCAATTTCTTTGACTGTACGTTGGCGGTAGGTTTAGAATAATGCGTCTCCATTTCTTCCGTGGATGTCGTAAGAGGCGACTAAGGATAAAAAGGTTTACATGCTTGACTTGACTTGACTTGTGACTGACTAGCATCTTACCACTATTGTACCTAAATCATCATCATCATCATCAGCCTATATACGTCCCACTGCAGGGCACAGGCCTCCTCTCAGTATGAGAGGTCTTGGGCGATAGTTCCCACGCGGGCCTGTAGGATTTCAGGGCTCATAATAAAGAAAACAAAAGTAGATAGATTTAGTAACTTTCAATTTACTCAGTTACTTTTACTCTAGGAAGCAAATATACGTCCGTTCTATCCAATATCGAAATACAAGTAAGTTAGTATACCTTCTATTACAGGTATATTTATAGTACTCACAAACATTGGTTTACCCACATTATTATTAATTTTTGCACATAGACAAGACGAATAAACCAACACGCCCCCTCAAAAATTAATCTATAATGTTTTATACAAAATAATCATAATATATACATCTCGTATAACGGAACATAAATTACTTCCTAGAATGTTCTGGGGAATATGTACAATTCTATGGCCCAACATTTGTTGCGTGGATTAGGGAAACCCAGAAAAACCTAATCAGACCACAATTATGTCAAAAATATTAGTTACATTCACTTTTGCACTTTTACAGTCATAATTATTGTATAACTAATTACTTATTAATATTATTGTATACCAATTTTTCTTTTAATTTCTTTATAACTGTACGCAGGCAACAACTTTGTCAAAACATGTGCCAGCTGCAGATTTATGTGTTTATAGTTTAACTTCACTGTATTCTTTACAACTTGTTCTTTGAAAAACAAATATATTTTATGTCTATATGTTTTAATCGCTTATGGTTAGTAGATTATTTGCTATGCTTATACAGTACAGCCGTTGTTATTTTCAAATATAACAATAGGGTCATTTTAAATTAATACTTTCTACCAGAGACTTAAGCCATATAGCTTCCTTTACAGCTTCATACAATGTCATAAATATATTCAGCTTTAGTAGGCGAAGTCGCTACTGAAGTTTGTCTCTTTATACACCAAATTATTGTACACTGTTGAAACAGATTAAATAAATAGCCAATAGTACTT